>VDFB02261705.1:158802-242697 GCA_007258455.2 Sequoia sempervirens | reverse complement strand
ATGAAATTTAATTTTTCTTTTTTTAATCCTATAGTATGTGAAGCATAGAATGTGACACGTGTTTTAGATTAAAAAAATGTGATACCGCTTGAAAGTTATAGATGTTTTTCAATCAGCCTATCGATCAGGACTTTAGTCGTAATTCTAATAGAAAAAGAATAATAATTATTTATTAAATTCAAATTAAATCATAATTTATATTTTTGGAAAGCTGAGAATCTCCTCTAAAAACCCTTTTTGTTTCATTAATTTTGGGTGAAAAAAAAGTCGTCAGCCACATACCCTACAAATATTGCCACTTTTTGGCATACGATGATCCTGCACATACCCAATTCTTGTATTTTTCATGTTGTGTGTTTAATTATTCAACATTTCTGACTTAGTGCAATTTAATTTTATCCCTACCAGTTTAATTTTCTTGATTGTAACCTTATTGATACAAACACTTTTGAAGGTGGAAGAACGATAACACATATACCTATGTATGTTGTTCTATAAATTTATATAAAATTTTAGTTAAAAAAAATTGTGTTGAAGTTTTTTTCCTCTTCTAAAAAATTTGTAAATGATAAATGATTTTTCTTATCTTGAAAATATAAATTTATATTAATGGATTAAAGAGCTCACTTTAGGTAGTCCTCATTAAAAAAAGGGACACACAAGCAACTCATTGTAGCCAATTTCAAGTTTCATACCTTTGTTTCTCAATGTGAACTATTTAAGTCATCTTTCATTTGAAAGGGGTGCTACAATTTATGCATATTTTACAAGATAGAGACTCTTGTGAAGTGCTAACACAAGAACAAATGTAATCAACATGTAAGATATTTTAATAGTTAATGTTTTGAATGTTTAGTCCATTCCACCACCTATCTAACCTTCCACAATCCACATGCATGCCTATCATGGATAAAGGTAGGAGGAGGAGATGAGTTCAAATATTTATCATGACCTTCTAGGAGATTCTAGGTGGAAACTATGGATAGTGGTGTATAGGGTTTATTTCGTGATAACCCCAGTCACCATAGAGTATGAAGCACCACCCTTCATGTCAGACATAGACACTTGCACATTTTACCTTATGGACGTAAGGTTTTATAGTAGATTTAATTAATCTCCAACCATTTAGAGTAAGGGTACCACATTTAAAATGGTTGGGAATAGGATAGAAATTGGACATTATTCTTGTTGCACTAGCCATTGATGCTCTAGTTCATTGATAGGAGTAGAATGCTAAGGAGAATAATTAGAATTGTTGAGTGAAGGAAATGATCAGTACAAAAAAAAAATCTTAAACCAAATGCATAAACAAAACACACACAAATTAGATGCAGAAGACAAAGAAAGTTTTTAATGTGGTTCACCAATTGGCTACATCCACATTGAGCAGGGGATTACTCTCTGTATTAATTAGATAATAAAACTCTCATACAATTACATATTTGCATCTCTACAATATCATATATATTCTTCTTCCTACAACAACAAATACACTGCACACCAAGTATAAAATTAGTCAACTACAATAACCTCATTGTGGGAGACAAGAGCATGTAGAGGTCAATGTAAGGAGAGATGAAGGATTGGTCTGACCGAACTACTAAAAATAGTAAAGGATTGAACTACACCATTATTATCAACGTTACACCAACAATCTCCCACTTGAAGTCTAATTTGGGCTGTAGGGTAGCTGTGTAGAGAAATCCCCTAATCCAAGCTTATAATAAAAAATTGACAATGCCAAGAGAAGTCTCACAAGTCTCACAGAACTTGAACTTCTCCCTTGGAACATTTTTTGTCAAATCATCTATTGGGTTCACTTTGGTGTCAATCTTCTTGACTTACAATTTACCCTCTTCAAGACCATGCTGAATGAAATGATATCTTAACTCAATATGTTTGGTTCGATTATGAAAGGTGCAGTTCTTTTCCAAGTGAATGGCACTATTGCTATCACAAAACAAAGGAGAAACATTTCAATTGCACCACAATTCATTCAATAACCATTGTAGTCATATCATCTCCTTTGCTCTCGTAGTGAGAGCAATGTATTCAGCCTTGGTGGAAGAGAGTGCAACTACTTATTGCAAAAGTGAAATCCAACTAATTACAGCCCCAGAAAAAGTAAACACATACCCAGTTGTAGACCTCCATTTGTCCAAGTCTCCAGCCATATCAGATTCAATATTCCCTCATAGCTAAGTATCATGTCCTCCAAACCATAAAGCATAATTTGAAATACCTCTAAGATACCTAAAAAATGCACTAAACTTCTTGCCAATGAGGTTTTCCTAGATTTCTCAAAAATCTGCTCACAACACCCACTATATGGGAAATATTTGGATGAGTGAAAACAATGGCATACATAAGACTACCAACTATAGATGAATAGGGAACATTCTTCATCTGTGTTATGTCTTTCTCAGTTGTAGGAGGGTATGTGCAAGATCATGGTGGGCCAAAAAGTTGCAATATGATGGGTATGTGGCTGATGACCCTTTTTTTACCCAAAATTGATGAAATGAAAAGGGTTTTTAAAGGAGATTCTCAACTTTCCACCAATATAAAATACCTTTACTTTGAATTTATTACACGACATCATTTTCTATTCAACAGGATCAAAGTCCTAATTGATAAAGCAATTGAAAAACATTCATAGCTTTCAAACCAGATCATATTTTTTGAATCCAAAACATGTGTCACACTTACAAGTTTTTCTTATACTATAGATTGCAAAAGATAAAATTAAATTTCACAGTTTGACCAGTTAAGGTCGTTTATTATACGATTTTTTTTAATATTTCTCAAAGTTTTAATGAAAAATCTATAATTAATTATTTCATTTGGAAAAATTCAAAATATAACGGGACGTGACATGAGTCCTCTAATTGGTATCTCAAATATTATAACAAAACATTATCATTTGCTGTATTAAAGTGGTCGGGACAGATACCTTTTTCCCGAATGAAGTACTAACGGCATTGAAATTTCAAATTTTCAACAAATAGATTTTGTTTTATTTTAAAAACCTTAGTAGTTTACAAACTACATTCAATTTTCTATAGATTCTATTCTTACATATTTTTGAAATAATATAGATAGCTTATTCAAATTTTTACGTCAAGTTTCCTAACTCTGATTTTTCTAAAAAAATTGCCACTTAAGGGCCTATTTTTTCCATGATGATCCTGCACATACCCAAGACACATACCTGATGACAATCGAATGTGATCGACTAAGGGAGTACAAAA
The DNA here is from genome assembly GCA_007258455.2 of Sequoia sempervirens. Taxonomy (NCBI): domain Eukaryota; kingdom Viridiplantae; phylum Streptophyta; class Pinopsida; order Cupressales; family Cupressaceae; genus Sequoia; species Sequoia sempervirens. The sequence goes on along the minus strand of VDFB02261705.1, from coordinate 239,446 downwards.
AAAAAATTGCATTCTACATATTAAATATGACCAATATTTTTTCAATGTACTTCTCTTGATACAATCTAATTTATCTTTGATTATTATCATGCCAATAATCCTCTTTGATGCCCCTAGATCTTTCATAACAAACCACTAAGCTAAATGATGTTTCAATTTCATAACAACTCTCATGTTGCTACCAGTGACTAATATACAATCAATAGAAATAAAAGTGTTGCAAACTCACTACTTGCAAGCCACTTGCAATAGATACACTTATCATATTCATAGTGAATGAAGTTGTGCTCAGCCATGAAGCTATCAAACATATGATACTATTTCCTTGGGGCTTTCTTGAGCTCATATAAACTACACTTTAGGTTGCAATACAAATTCTCTTGACCCTACTATACAAAACCTTTAGGGTGCTCCATATACAAATCCTCTTCAATATCTCCATGAAGTAATGTTTTTTTAACATCAAGTTGCTCAAGCTCAAGATTCCAAATAGCTGCAAGGTTCAAAACAACACAATTTTTTTGCATTTTCACAACTAGGGAATTTTTTTAATTAAAATCAATGTTTTTTGTTGATCAAAACCCTTCACAACAAATATGGATTTGTATCATTTGGTACCCTCATCTTCTTCTTTCAACCAATGCACCCTTTTATTTTTTAGAGGTTTGGGATTTGGTAGAAGGGTAACCAAATAGCATGTATCATTCGCTCTCAAAGAATCCATTTCTTCTTGCATTATTGTCATCCATTGCAATGAGTTCACATCTTTGCAAGCCTGTTTAAATGTCACCAACTCTAAATGATCAGAAAGTAAAAGTTCATAGTCATCATACTTAGATGGATGCATCTTCTCCTAGGTAGACCTCCTTAATTGACAACCTTGTTCTTGAAATAATTTTGTTTCTAAGCTTAATCTTTGTAATTATCATTGGACATCTTCAATATCAGATTGTAAATCTCTTTGATTTTGTACACTCCCCTAGTCTTGCACATGTCCTCAAATATACTATATGTGTATACCTTTCATTGAATATGTGCTCCCCATTCGAATCTGGGAGAGACTTTGACCATACACCATCGAACCTAAGGAATGTTGCGATTCAACAGAAGGTAGTGTAGAAAAATTATTTATTTGTTGTGCCCAGACATTAAGAAGTTGTGTAGCATGTTCTAAAGGCATCAATGAGTTGTCAAACAACTTTGTTTGACCAAAAGGAGGCTTTACAGTGAATTTTCCTCCAATATCACTTGTAAGTCTATCTTCTTCCATTTTAGAAGGCTACAAAACCACCCCAGTAGGCTGTGTAGAATTTAGCGAGGGCAAGGATGAAATTAGTTTAGGCTACACATAAGTATTTAAAGGTTGTGATGTAAATACCAATGACAACGATAAATTATTTGTAGGCACATGAAGATTTGGTGAAGCTTTTCTAGTAGTATAAAAGACCCATTTGATGTTGTGCAATAACATTTGTAGGCTACGAATTAATAGATGAATATTATGAACTCACATGGGAAGGGTGCATTGCACTTACCAGAGTTGGAGTGGGAATAGTCAAATGCAATGATGAAGTATTTGGAGGCAACAAACAAGTAATTGAAGGCTAAGAGATTATACTAGACAGCTGCAAAGAAATTATTAATGGCTAGAAAAATCAAACAGAGGTATGCCTAGCATTTCCATTAGAAAACAAATCAACATCTATATAATCATTTTAAGATGTTTTTTTTTGTGAAAACTTGGAAAACATTTTTCGTTAAAAACGACATCCCAATTGTGAATAATCTTTTTAGCAATGGGATCCCATATCCTAAAACCAAATTCATCTTCTCCATAACCAAGAAAAATATTCCTCTTAGATTTCATATCCAATATTCTCCTCTACTCTTTTAGAATATAGACAAAGGCCTCACAACCAAACACATGTAAATGATGAAAAGAGATTCTTTTTTTTGTCCATCTTTCATCCATAATATCAAAATATATTCAACATGGAATTTTATTCATTAAATAAATTACATTATTACTAGCCTCCACCCAAAATTATTTACCGAATCTAACATTTGTGAGCATACACCAAGCTCTCTCAAGAATCATTTGATTCAACCTCTCAATTGCAAAATTTTCTAGGGGGGTGAATGGAACCACTTTAACTCTGAAAATTCCATTATTTGCACAAAAAATTTCAAACTATGAAGAGAAAAACACTCCTCCATTATCTATTAATAGGCATTTAATTTTGTTCCCAATATGATTTTCAACAACAACCTTAAAGATCTTAAAATTTGAAAATTCCTCTGATTTTATTTTCAACATATAAATTCAAAATTTGTGAGTGCAATCATCAAGAAAAGTAACAAAATAGTTTGCACCTCCAAAAGAGGTTACACCAATTAGACCAAAGACATTGGAATGCACAATCTCCAAAGGTGTAGTTTTCTTCTCATGACCAATCTTCATAAAGTTGGCCCGACTCTACTTTCCATAAAGGAAATGCTCACATAACTCCAAACTAATTGATTTTAGCCCTAGAAGTTGATCCCTTTGAAGCATGAATTAAAGTCCTCTTTTGGTCATATGTCTAAGCCTCTTATACCAAATCTCTAAACTACTATCCACAACCATCAATGTAGCTCCCACTTCATCATTGTACTCTAAAACATAAATATTTCCCAATTTTTTTCCTTTTGCAAGCACCATGACACCCTTGGTTACCTTCCAATTATCTAATGAAAATTTCACATCACACCCATGAGCATAAAGTTGGCTCATCAAAATTTCATTTCATTTCAAAGTTGGAACATGGTGAACATCTTTCAAAATCCAATTATTTCCATTTTTTAAATAGAAAATCACATCACCTTTACCTATGACTTCACATTCTTTATTATCCCTAAGAAACACTCTACCAAACGTACCTTCTTGATAATTAGAGAAATCATCCTAGCACAAAGTAGCATGGAAAGAGGCACTAGAATTGAGAACCCAAGAATTTGTAGTTGTGTCACCTACAACCAAAACTAAAACACTGGCATCTACATCATTTACTTACTTACTTACCTTATCTTGTGCCTTTTTGTAATTCCAACAATTTTTCTTTATGTGGCCTAGTTTACCACAAAACCAACAAGCACCATTTCTACCTCTTGACTTTGATCTTGGTGCAGATTTTGACCTTCTCTTGTTATTATTTCTGCTTGTTTCTCGACTCCTTCCACTATTGTCAGTACTCACTATAGTCAAAGCATCTCTAGATGAGGGCCCTTGATTTTTCCTTCTCATGTCTTCATTGAGAAGTGTGGCTGCAACATCATCAAATTCTAATTTCCTTTTGGTAGCCAATAAAGTGCTAACTGCCATCACCACTCCTTCCCAACTATTTTCTAATGAACATAATAAAAGTATTGCTTTGATTTCATCATCTAAATTAATACCAACATAAATTAACTGAGTTACCAAAGTATTCAATTTATTGAGATGGTTTGATATAATCCCTCCTTTCATTTTCAAATTATATAAATTTTTAATTGTAATGAATACCTTATTGGATGCCAATGAGATCTTCTACATGTTGGAGAGTTTATACCAAACCTCTTTTGTCGTCTTCTCTACTGAAACATTAAATAGTAAATTGTTGGACAACGAAAGGAAAATAGTTTCCCTTGCTTTCATATTCAAACTCTCCTAATCTTTTTATGATATTGAGCCTTTTCCCTTTTTTTTCCAATCAATGTAGGGAAGAGATCCTACATTATTAGTAATGATTCCATCTGAACCTTCCAAAATTTTAAATTCTTCCCAGATAACTTATTTATTTTCCCTTTTTTTGCTTCGTCCATTTTTCTCAGAATTCTTTAAGATTCCTAACCAGCTTCACCACTGAGCCGCTTTTATGAGCTTCTTGACCAAATCTATTATACCAATTATTGAGTGAAGAAAATGAATAGTACATAACAAAATAGAAAATCTTAAATAAAATTCCTAAGCAAAACACACACAAATTAGATGCAAAAGACAAAGAAATTTTTTCAACTTGGTTCACCAATTGGCTGCATCTACACTAAGTAGGGAATTTCTCTCTATATTAATTAGAAAATAAAACTCTCATACAATTGCATATCTTAAGCTCTACAATATCATATATCTTCTTCTTCCTACAAAAATGAATACACTCCACTCCAAGTTTAAAAAAATTCAACTACAATATTCTCATCATGGGAGACAAGAGCATGTAGAGGTCGATGCAAGGAAAGGAGTGGTCTGACCAAACTGTTACAAATAGTAAAGGATTGGATTGTACCATTATTGTCAATGCTACACCAACATGAATGAGCTTGAGGCACTAGTAAGAAGCCCAAAGAAATGTCAATGTACTCTTGGGCACAATATTTATGTTTGAAGTATTGCATGCAATAGTGATCTAACAAAACAAGTATCCCTAATATTTAGGACTAACTATTGATACAACATAGATTACTTATACATTTCAAGTATATTCCTAGTTGTAAAGAGATTTAAAATATAAAATAGATCAAGGAACAAGAAATATAGATGTTCCAATTTAGCCTTTACGTACTCAAAATTACTTTATTTAAACCATTTATCTTTAATTATTAAATTAATAGCATAAAGTTTTACGAACTAGATTGGTATAGTGGAGGTATTTTAGTTGCATGCATATGTCCATAAGTGTTTTGGCCATGTAATTCTAAGTAGAATATGTATACAATTTTAGATTAACTATTGAGCTATTCTTGTGAATTGAAAGTCTAGCTATAATGAAAAATATATAAAATGTAAATTTTAACAATCTAATAATCAGTTAGTGTGTTCTAAGGCTGAGTCATAAAGTCTTGATGCTTGTATGGTGGTTTAGTAATAATATGTGAGGTTATACCCTTGTCTTCTTTCTTGTTTCCCTCTAATTTTCATATCACATGCTCACAACTCACTATTAATTGTTTGAATCAGCTACAATCAGTGTACTCTCATCCATATTTTTTGACTCTTTCTCTCTTTGCTAAGTCCATTTTACTATAAAATATTAAATGATACATATATGATAAAATCCATTTAAGTCATACTCTATAAAATTATCAAGGGAAAGATCTAGAAAGTTGAATATATTAAAAACGAAGATCTATTAGTTGTTACCACAATGTAAGATGTTAAATTTCAAATGTTTAAGTGATATTTGAATATCTAATTTTAAATTTAAATAATAAATTTTAGTCATATATGAATATCCAATTTTAAATTTAAACTATAATTTTTGATTTATGTTAAATCAATGACTAGACTCTAAAAAGTAAATCATACGTGTCTCCAACAAGTTTTGACTTGATGTAATTATTGGGTTATTTTGTCATGATGGTGGTGTTATCAGTAATTATACTTTGCCTCGTGTTGGATCTATTCCTCATCCTATAGGATCTTATGCACTTAATATTATAGTTTGTAATGCTCCTATATATAGTAAGTTGTGAGCTACCTTCTCTTTTACTAATATGGGCTTTATTTATAAGCTATTTTAAACCTCATGGTTATTATATAAATATTCATGACAATTATTTTTTTAATCTTATCATATATTATTCGATGATAGTAAATTGTCTTCTCATGTATATATATCATTGATAACTTATGATATGCTACTAATTACTTAATGATGTTATGAATCTTACTAAGGAACCATTAAATGAACAATTTGGTGTTCTTAAAGATGCTTATTTATGTGTTACATCAACTTTACTTTCCAAGTTTAGATTGATGATTTTAAATCATATTTTTTAAGGTGACTATGAATATTTAAAATTTGAAGTATCCTGCTATCAAATTATTATCCTATTGGAAATTTTGGTGGACTATGTTGTAGAAAAAACTAATTTTGCATGCTTTAATATCTTTTCAAATGCTTGATGGGTTTTTTTCTTAGTTTGCTCAACTTTTAAAATAATAAATTTTAATAGTTTAGGAAAGGACTTGAAAGTTATTAGTGTTTAAATTCTTCTTCGCTTAACTACAATTAGTAAGCTAGAAGTTTTTTATATAATTTTATGATCAAATTATTATTAAATTAGAGGTGATAGTTGAACCTAATTGAGTTTATATATGTTAACTAGCTTACAAATTATGTGTTAGTTTAATTCTAAGAAGGTGAAATATAAATTATTTGATGTTTTTATCTAAACAAGGCCATGTTGGATGACCCCTTGAGTCTTATGTCTAGTTTCTTAGGTCTTTCATTTTTATAATTTGCATCAAAATTATTTTAATTATGTTATCCTTTTGGAGGGACTTCATATATCTAGTTTTGTAGGTTTTTTTTGCAATTTTAGGATATTGGAAGAAATTGAGCTATTAACCATAGTGAGAGATGATGCAAGGGGACTACAACAAGAGATGGTCATACATAATAATTTTTTAGGGTTGAGGGAATTTCCTTAATAATATATTATAGATAAGAAAAATATTTAATGTGATGAAGTACTCAATGTAATTAAATATTGATAAATATTATTATATTTTATATTTTATATTGATGCATATTAATATAATGTATCAAATACATTCTTTATCAATTTCTCTTAGAGAAAATTTTGCATGATATGAGTCATGAAAAATGTTGGAATGTACCATGTGTCAATGAATTCTAATTATTTTATCATGTTGATCTAATTTCTACATTATGTCTATTCTATTATATATATGTATAAGTATCATGAATCAGATCAATCATTCTATGCAACTAAATTCTACAAGATAATATAATGACTACTTTTTTAATTGTTGTAAGTATTTTGAAAATAATTTTATACATTAGTCGAGTATTTGCGTCTATTTTATTTTATTTTTGTTGTATCCCTATATGATTATTTGGAGAATGATAAAACGCATCTTGAATTCACACAATTGGTTGATGATGACTGATGTCCAAATTTCTCCTCTGAAAATTTGAAATATCATACTATCATAGTTGATGATGACTGATGTCCAAATTTCTCCTCTAAAAATTTGAAATATCATACTATCATATATATCAACATGTGTGGTGATATCCAAGTTCTCCGTATTTAACCATCCATACAATAAAAAAGATAGATCCAATGGAAATGAATTTGTAGCCATCCCATACTGGTCTCATTTACCCTATTAAACAATTATCTAGGCCATCTACTCAGCCCATGTAACCACATCTAGAATATGTTGTATACCCCACTATAGTCAATAATAAGAAGTCATGAATGTCTGAACATAAGTATAATTAAATAAAATAGTAGATATAGGATATGGAATACAAGGTCCAAGAACTAGATCATATGTTAGAACAACCAAGTTCAAAGAACAAAAGGTTCTCATTAAATTCCATATTAGAAGTATGATCATCATTAAAATTATTAAATACATATTTAGGGACAAAGAATAAAAAAAATAGCTATGACCTCTCTACTCTCCATCTCTATAATGATAATGATATTAAGATTAAATTTCATAGTCTCGCTTTCTTTTCCATTAGTGTTTTTGATAGATGAAAAGTATATTTTTTATCAAATGGTGTGCATTAAAGAAATAATTGAATGGGAATCCCCAATATCAATATATCCCTTCCCAATTACATTCATTTAAGTATTATTTTCATCAAAATATGTGGCAAGACACAAGGCTCAAAAGAAGTGAACATGGAATATGAAGATTCCCTTTGATGAGAATCTCCTAAATATAGAATCCAATTCCCTAATAAATTACCTATAAAATAATATAGATGTTTTCATTTTTTCTTACCTATTCCAATACCATGACTCTTTTTCTTATCAAATTTTAATTGTTTTGAAGTAGAAGCTGAAGTAGACATTTTTTAAGGTAAAATAGTTTTGTTGTTTCACAAGAATATCTTTCAATTCATCAAGGCTATTCTTCTAACAATAATAAGGCATCCTAAAATCATAATAATACATCTTAAACTCACTCATAAATGTTTTTCCTAGAATAGAAAGTAAACAAAAATATATAATATATAGGCCCTAGCTTTGAGATAATACTTAGCATAAATTGTGTAGACTTTTGAATTTTAAACTCCTTAAATTGTGTTCTTAGTGACTTGAAATTGGTGATGAAGTCCTGTATCTTGTAAAAATTAGATTGATTGAGACTTATTACTTCACTCTCTAACAAATATCTTTGAATTTCATTTATTTTCCCAAATATTTCTAACAATGCACTCTACATAGCCATGAGTGTATGTATGTGCTCAATATGAATTAACTTCTAAGAGATATACAAGAAAAACAACCAATTTATTCTTCAAAACTATTTAACAAATATTTTTCAGCTTCATCATTATTTGATTCACATTAAAGGCTATGAATGTTTGTACAAACTCATAACTCTTAGCCATTTAGGATAGTTGAAAGGTGTGAAACATGGAGTTAATTTTTTTTTTTACAATGTAACATAGGTTACCATCAAGTAAAAAATATAAAATTATAATTATTTTTCATATTTTAATGTTTTTGATTTAATTATTTTTCATTGTATTATATTTTCCTTTTAAAAGATATTATTTTTTTCAATCAAAGTATTTTAGTTAAAAATATGTATCTTTGAACTACTAGTAGGAGTGAATTTGTTGAGAGTAGAGCATGCTTATCCTTAATTGGACCATCAATAATTGAGGCATCTTAATTTTGAATTGGACACAAATATATTCTTCTTCTTTTTTTTGTTCTATGTCTTCCATATATTTTTATTTCATTTCCATCTTTATAGTTCCTTTTTATTTATATTCTTTTACTTTGCATGTACGGTTAAAATAGGAAATCCTTATTATTGTAATCTTGTACAAAATATTTTTTTATAATCAATATAAGAGAATCTCGGGAAAAATGAAACTTTAAACATGTTTATTTTTATACCATGGAAAATTTCATTTTTAGAATATTTTTATTTGTATTTTTTGTTTTGATTTTTAAAATGTAAAATTTCTTAAAAGCTATTATAATATATGAAAATGCACTGTTTTTTTTGGTGTCTTCCATATAATTTGTATGGAATATTTTCTAGATTATATCTCTCAAATGTTTCATTTAAATAAATAAAACTATTATGAAGTATCTAGAATATATTATATATTAATCTAGAAAATTCCATACTATAAATTATATTTTCAAAATATTTGAAACATCTTTTTTAAAAATGAAAGTAATCAAAATTAATATTTCCTCAAAATTCAAAGCAAAGTATTTTATAAAGTGAATGCCTCCAATATCAAAGGGTAATTGTTGTTTCTAACTTCTATTGGAAAGACACAACTAGAAGTAAAAGCTAATATGATCCCACATCCAATTTGGTTCTAAAGAATAATTATTATAAGACTTTCATGTTAAATGGAGTGGATACTTATATAATGCTAAAAATATGAAGTTTCTTCTTAGATTAGTACTATGGCTTATTTATGCTACAATAGCTGATACTTGAAGCTAAACAATATTGTAGAGTCTATTAGTCTGTTCAAATTTTATCTTTAAATATCAATACCAATACTTTTTAGATTAATATAATTATATTTTAACAAAGTAATGTTGGTGATTTCATAATTGTTATTTACTCGTAATCGTTTATTTTACTAACATCTTTAGAAATAATAATAACAATATTTTATTTTTATACTAAATAAAATATCTGTAAATCATATTGAAAAAAATAAATATATATATTTAAAACAAACTTTTACAATAAAAATCACTTGTAAAACAAAGAAGAGGTAAGAAAATTATAGAAACAGATGTTTAACATTTCATTCTTGTAATCTATATTTTAGATCTAAAAGGGCGCGTCCACGCCATCTTAGTGAGATATAGTGATACATAAAGGGGTCTGCTCTCTAACAATGCACAAGCATACAGAGTTTGATTCATTTATTAATTAGGACTCCTCATTCAAAACCAGTAAAAGCTAGTCTTATCTCTGTAGTGATGGAGGGATCAGGTGTAGGTAATCCTTTGCAGCGCAGAAGACAAGGCTTTAGACCTGTATACGATGTTGAAGATAGCCTCGGCAATGCCTACGTGGTAACACTAACCTCACTAGCAAGAAATTATTTTCGTGGAACGAGGGGCATTCATTTACGCAGTGAAAATACTGCGGGATCCGCAATAGAATATGATATTTATGTCTGCGATGATGGGAGGCTTGACGATGATAGGGTTGTGGATTGATTTTATTACCACATAACGGACCCAGAGAGTTACAGTACTTCTGAAGATCGAACGCAGCAGGATGCCGGCTATCACCGTCCCCGTCCGTATTTGCTTATGACTCAACATCAGATCGCCTCTCCACGTTTTGCAGATTTAATTCGTTGAAGTCGTTCTCTTGAATGGAATATGCGATTAACCGAATATGATGATCGTGTTGACGTTCCATCAGCAACTACAGACGAAGAAGCCGCAGAAATTTTGGGATCACCCACGCCTTGCCCTAACATAAATAATGATCCTGAAATTCATTGCGCAATTTGCCTTGAACCTTTTGGAGACACCCATGGGGACATAAAGCAGTTACCCTGCAACCATATATTTCACTACCAGTGCATACTTAGATCCACTCAAGTGAAAAATCAGTGTCCCATGTGTCGCCGTGAGTACGACAGCCGCCATGGCCAATCCAGTGAAGTGCGCTAGGTAACATATTTTCCATCTCTTATTACAGAATAGCGCCCAGTCCTCCATTTTTGGCGATTGAAAAGAGAAGTTTGACATATTTTACTATTTTCTAACAAATAATCATATACACAAATATTCTATTGTATGGAGGAGTCTCGCTGTAAATATTAACTGATATTTCTTATCCTGAATTTTGATACTTACTCATATGTAAAAGTATGCATATTTATCAACGTGAACATAATATTTGTCATGTCATTTAATAATAAATGAGTTTGTAATGTTAATTGCTTTTGAATTGTTACAAATCGGGATCTTTCTACTATTTATCTCCTATACAACAAATTGGATTTGATTATTCCGATCCTTTTTTAACCAAACAATTTGTGTATTGCAAGTTCTATAGATTCCTTTTCTTTCTAGATATCATGGGTTTGTGGTAATCTTATTTCCTGATCTTTTTGGGCTTTGAGTGGAGAAAAATCATATTACTAGTTGAGATTCTCATGACCTGTTTGTTTAATGATATAATGGAAGATATAGGTTACTATTCTATCCGAGTTGGTACTAATCCTAATCATGCTGGAATGCATTTTTAAATTTTATCTTTAAGAGAGCCTTGTCAAGCTTGTAGTAAATTGACATTAAGAAAAATAAGGTTAGAAGGAGATATTCCTATAACCTAGATGGGAGAGGAAGGGAGTAACATTTCCTTATAAAGTTATTTCTTAAAGTATCGTGGGCATCAATATGACTAATAGTTGTTTCCAAGAAGTAACCAAATGTATGGAATAGGCATTAGGCATAGAATTGTTGGTAAACAAGGTAGGAATGTCAAAATCTTAAATTGGGAGGTCCCCTACTTGAGTAAAATAATTTATTGGTACTTTAGATTGGAGTAAGGTTTCTACACTCTTTCATCATTAAGAGTTATTTCTAGATTAGATAACATTTCAAAAATCTTGTAACCTTTTTCAAATCTACTTTTAATATTGACCCTTGAGAACCATTCTATCAATTTTTTGACATCATTATTTTGAGTAACAATTTTTCAATTGAAGTGAATATTTCCATTTAGAAGAGAAATGGTGGGTTTTGAGTTTCTTACACCCTATAGGTAGCTAATGCTAAGGAAAAAAATCATCTTCTTGCTACAAAAGGTTGTGACAACTTTAGTTTCTTTTTTGTTTTTGAAACCAATAGCCCAAATAGAATTAGCAACAAAGGTCCCCTCTTAATTCATAATAATTCCTCACTAGCCTTACTAGGTTGCCTTTAGATGCAACATCTAAATTTACCTTTAGCTAACCCAACAAAGTAGAGATTCAATGAGTATCCTTCCTAAGTTCATGTTTATAATTTGCTAAATTTAGATGCTTTTTAGTTACCATTTCTCTTCTTCTCTATACTCTAGATTCAAAGAGGCGGTATTCACCATTTTAAGATTGTTAAATTGGACATTTCAAATAATATTTTATCATAATATTTATAATCGTAATAGAATTATCATTATTCTTTGAGGATGTGCATATGTTTCATTGTAGAAGGCCCAAGATAAGTGGGGAAGAGTATGTAATTATAACAAATTTATTAAACAGTTTGTAAGTTGGTAAAAAAATTTAAAACTATTAAATTTGATATCTTCATATGAAACTCAATATGAAACTCAATTGACTTCATATTGTTTGAAGAAGTCTATGTCTCCTAATAATAATAACAATGACAGAAGAGGTGAATCATCATCTCTACATATTAAAAACATAATAATTAATTGAAAATAAGTTGATTTAAGGGATTCCAGTACAATTATAGATATTTCTTTGGTTCAAAGAAGGGGAACGATTCAACAATACTAAACTACAACATAACTTAACAATGTAGCTCCTTTGAGGTGAACCCTAGAAACAAGACCCTCAATGAAAGTTATAATATTGAACATGTTAATTATCTTTGAAAATATAAAAAAAATTAGAGGATGTAGAAATTTTTTAACAAGTCTATCAAGGTGTACTATCTCATCATATTTTTCCCTCTAGTTAAGTAACCCTCCACTTTTGAACAAAAATTATTGCTAAAAAAATAGCATAATAGTAGTAAACTAGGAATATATTTTGAGGGGTTTCAAGTGCAACCATATATCATAACAAATATTAATAATAGAACCATGATTAATCATCTACATTAAACAAGTATTCGTGAAATTATTGAGCTTAAAGATGTTATTTTATATGGAAAAACCTAGAATTGCTATTTTCGAGATACATATCTTTCATAATTTGTACCTAATCATCTATGCTTCTTGTCAACTTCCAACCCACATTTTGCAATTAATATTTTCTTAATAGACTAATGTATCTTTGGCCATCTTCTCAATATTATTTATGCGGCCCAATATTTCCCAAATAATTAGATCCAACCTTTCCTTCTCTTTCACAACCAACTTCATGATGTTTTTTTGAGTTTTCTGAAATTTGTTAGATATAGAAGTAATTTTTAATACTATAAGAAGAACATAAGATTTTTTTTTTAAAGGTTTCAAGAGCTGAGTTATACCCATTAGGTTCAATTTTTTTTTCTCAATAAGAGAAAGAATTCATTTTTATTTACAATATTTTTTTATAATTTTTCTAATAATCACTTAATATAAATATTTAATATTTTATACTAATGAAAGAAACTAAAATAAAGGAAAGTAACAATTTTTCTCCAAAATAAAATTATAAGATAAAATAAGAAAGTACAATTTATCTACTCAAATAAAAAAAATAGATTGGTTAGAGCTCACATATCTTTAGATAAGTCTATGTAAAAGACTCAAGAAGATATTATTCCTTAAAAGTAGTCGAAATTTAAATCATTAATCTAATAAAAATTCTTTGTCATCGGTATGTTAGTAATATAAATGGTCACAACACATAAGATGTTAAATTATTCCTTACAATACTTAAAACAATGCTTAAAGTTTAAATAAGATTTATTTTATTATTTTAATATAACTATTTAAAATCCTTTTTATCTTGAATATTTTGATTCATATTTATTCTATTTTTTATTAAGCCTTTAGTAATCAACCATTGTTTACATGACTACCCATGGAGCTATAAATAAATATTGTACATGCTCATGTACACACTCATATTAAGAAGCTTATAGTGTCGTAAATTGTCACCCTTAACAATTTCACAATAGGTTACCTCCATTCATGTTCCTAGGCATAATTGTACATTTAATATGATTGTCTTTTGATAATCTTCAAAAATTTAAAATTTGAATTATGAATAAGGAATTAATATTCATTTATTGATACTTAAGACTAGAAAACTAGTTTGAAATAGGGTGCTAGTGGCTCTATCAAGCCTATTTTCGCTTGAGTTCAAATATGTCAAGTTCAACATTTTAACATCTAGAAATTTAAAATTATTTATCAATTTTTTATAATCATTTTAAAAATAATTAAAGAATTGCATAAATTATTTGTAGGGTGTCAATGCCCTTTTCTATCGAATTCAAGCTTAGCTTTACATTCTAGGTTCCTTTTTGTCACACTTCACTCTTTTGAACTATGTTTCTATCTTTAAGTTCTATTTTTTCTTGAAATCATAATAGATTGTTATATTTTCATAGTTAAGCTAGGTGAATATTCACATTATCAAATTAAGTCAATTAATAGTAATTAATCAATATTAAGTTATTTCATAAATAAAGGACTAAAACCTTGATCCACCATTTTGTCTCTTCCATTGAGGTTAGTAGCCAAGTGGTTATTTGAGATCAATTTGAGTCTTTTTCATTGTGATATAGGAAGAGGTGTTATTTAGGTTGTAGATACTATTTTTCTACACCACATTCTAGTGAACCTTGATATTTGTTCACTTTAAACTCTTTGAAATATTAATTTTGCAATGTTAATTTTTTTATGAAAATTTCAAAAGTTTGAAATGGAAGATGATGTGGAAGTATATCTAGTGGAAGAATTACTCTATGTCGATAAGGAAATTAAAAGGATGAAGAAAATAATTGTAGAAGTTAAAGGTAAATACAAATTATTTGAGATTCTTGAGGGTGCAAAGAAAATGATCTTTGATCTAAATATTCAAGTAGAAGAGTCAAAAAGGATTGAAGAAGTTATAATTGAAAGATTTCTATCAACAGATAAGGATTGTGAAAAACTTGAAATAGATATTCTATCATTGATGAAATATATTGAGAAGGTAAATCATCATTTAAGTCAAAATTTGGCAAGAGAATTGAAAATTTGGAACACATAATAGAAAGCTAGAGATCACAACATATCAAAAATACTATTGATTTTACTTATGAAAATAATATTAAGGTGACCAAAAATTCTATGAAGCTTGTTATTTAGAATAAAAAATTGAATACCATTGCAAATTCAAAATCTATGAAATTTTTAGCAACAAAGGAAAGCAAGGTGTTGAATTATCAATTCACTCAAGTTTATAGATAAACTAAAAGATCAAAAAGATAAGCTTCAAGAGGAGAAGGCTAAATACTATGTTATGTCATTTCTTTTATAGATGTTTTAACTGTAATCATTTTGGTCACAAGGATGTGAATTGTAGAAAGGCTCTAGCAAGAAGAAATAATTTTGTAAGAAGAAATGTTTTTACACCTTTGTATAATTTAGTATTGAAATAATAGAAATAGGTGGAGACTCTACCTTTGAGGGGATATGATACCTATTTCACACTCTTGTTTCACTCAAGGAAACCTTAAAAGTCTCAATCCAAGGATGGAAAGAATGAAATAGATCTACTAAAGGTTTTCCTAGGGTACGATTAATGACTAAAAGGAGGTTCACCACCAAGCTAGGCCTTGGAAAGAAAATTGATATGAAAGACCTAATTATCAAACCTAATGTTATACAATACTTCACTAGATCACCTAGAAATGAATACAAATCATAATAAGAAACTGGAAAATTATAGAGAGGCACCTAGAAACCTATAGAAGTTGGAATGAAGATTTGAAATGCTAAAATTCTAAATTCAATGCCTACTAGAACTCATACACCAGACTGGGTTATTTAATCCCAGATTAGGGTTTCTAGGTAGGAAAAAAAATCTGGCAGAGACAAGTCTAGAACTCTAGAAAATTGAAAATTTTACTATACTGGGACTCATACGCTAGAAGTGGTGAATTAGTCCTACTTGTAATTTTTCAAAGGATCAAAGTCTGAATTTACTCTTCAATATTTGCTTTGTCTTCTTAACCTAGTTTCAATATCTTAGGTGTTCTTCAATGGTCTTGTAAAAAAGGAAAAAAAAATTGACAACTTTGAACACTTGAAAACTTATTTCCAATCTTGCTCCTTAGAGGGTCTTCAAACTAAATCTACAAATCACCCACTCAAAATAGGGAAAAATTTGGTTTTGTTAGTGGAGAGAGGTTTGCCTTGGTCAAACCCTATTTTGTTGATCAAACCTTGAAATGAAATCAAATGAGATAAATGAATGATGATCTAAAAAAATGAGATGTTGTAACTCACCAAACCCTAGAAATAAAATGTTCAAAACATGTATGAAATGGATCAAATGGATGTATATATTGAAAATTTCTTGAATGTTGTAGATCTTGAATTGAGTAATTTCTTGTTCATCATAAAATCCTACATCACAATTGTTAGCAAACAAAAACATGATGCATGATGACTTTGACATGATGCTCGATACTTGAATAATGCTCCAAAAAAATTGATAATCAAATCTTGAAGACTATTGAATGCTCTTGTAAATACTTGAATTATCTTGTAAACTCAAATTCACTATAAGGAATGTGCTCATGAAAGTATTAGGTGAAAATGAGTGAAAAAACATTGTATTTATACTTTATTATGCCAAATTTCTTAAAATTACAACACTACAAGCTGACATTAGATCTAGGAGGATAAAATCCCACCAAGAATTTGAATTTAATTTAATTTTAAACCACATGATACATGCATGCTAGAAGTGGCATATGATTCTCATTAGGCTAGGCTATCAGACACATATTTTTAAGAATAGCTTTGATTCATGTGAAATCCAAGTCAAGGCCCCAAAACATAGGTGGGATCCATATGCTCAAGGTTTTGTATGAGTCTAAGATCACTAAATATGGGCCATACAATCCAAAAACACCTGAATTATGATTGGATGCTGGTCTATGTTAGGATTATCCTTGGAAAGGTGCATTAATTAAGGCTTGTAGATGCAAAATAAGGCCAAATAAGGCTTAAATAATCTTAATTAATAATGAATACCCTAGATTAGTGTGAAAGTTTTAGGATACACTTTAAAATACCTTAAATAAGGTTTAATTAAATCCATTTAGTTTAGAAGGACCCAAGACTTAATGTGAATGTGTTATTACAACACTAAATTAAGGCAACATTAATTTGAAATTAGCAAGGAGGGCCTAAACAAGCATGAGAATGTAGAGGGATACATTTTCCATTGCCAAATTTAGCCTCCACTTTAGTGAGAGGAGGATCTTGCTTCCAACTCAAACTATAGTAGACAAACTCACTTCAAGAGGGGTCCAAGTGTACTACTACTGGTAAGATGGGATGACAATGATCAATAAGGATAATCAAGCCCCTAGTATCAAGATGCTATGAAAGATCAACATAGGCACAAAAGAACACACATGAAAATGATATAAGGAGAAACAACAAGGCATAGGAATACATGGTAAAAGAAAAAAAGAAAAGATGAACTAAAAAAAAGGTGGCTAGATTAATCTTTGACCATTTGTCCTGCATATTGTGGATTAGATCTAATTTGTTTGTCCAAAAATGCACACTCACTATTAGGCAATGAAACTCTAGGTTGTCCACTAGGTGAGTATCCAAAGAGGTGAGACACATATACACATGACCAGTATGCACTCACACACACAATAAAATGGCCATAGGGAAGTCACACCTATGTTTGGCTTCCCATACAACCATACAAAAGCCATACCTCTTGATAACTTTGATAAGGTGCCACACAAATAAGAAATTAGAGCTTCATGATGAAAGAAAATATTTGTATGCTTGAAACTCATGAACAAATTAGATGGCTCTATAGACATGCAAAGTGTGATATGCAAGGTGGCCATATAACTAAAATTGTAAAAAGAGTGTAAGGTACATTCAAAGTAGTATTACTTAGTTCATGCAAGGTCTTACCTTAGGGGAAATTTTTATTAATATCTCCAAGAGAGGACCAATCAAGGAATAAAATATTTGCAACCTAAGGGATTTAGTGTATCACATGAAGCCACTAAGAGGAAAACAATATTCTAAGAGAGATCACTCTCTTGAATGACATCACACCCAATTTCAATCACAAAGTGAAAGACACATCGCATGAAGTAAGAAGACTACACAATGAAACATGAAATATTAATAGTTCCAATGTATGCCCTAACTTTAAAGGAATTGCTAAACACCATGCTGTGAGAAATTTCTTTAAAGTAGATAATGATAAATGGTAACAATAAAAAATACATGAGAGCTAACTTGGAAAGCCCTATGCCAAGTCATATGTTTCCAAATGAAGTTATGTCATGGAAAGGAAAGGAGGGGTCGCCCCCAACAATAATATTCCAAACACATGCGGGATCTATGGATTTGGGGTTAATATGTTCTTTCTACAATATTTTTAGTGAGCTTGGAACTGTCATAATTTCCCAAATAATCATAGAACTAGAAGAATGACACAAAGAGAGCAAAAAAAAAAAAATCATTTTGGGTCAACATGGAAGATACATGAATCTCTTGATTCCTTGCATCATCCCCACAAGGGAAAACAAAAGATAAATGAAAAAGATAAAGTAAAATCTTTTGGGTCAACATGGAAGAGACATGAATGTCTATGCCTTGCATCATCCCCAAAAGGACAAACACAAGACAAATGAAAGAGATAAAGGAGAATATTTTTCGTCAACATGGAAGATGCATGAATGTCTTGACACCTTGCATCATCCCCAAAAGGAAAAAAATTACAAAGAAAAGATAAAGGAAAAGGTAAAATATTTATGACATATAGAATAATGTAGGTACAAATAGAGGAATGCCACATAGAGACAAAAAACATAATAGCACAGCAGATCACATTACACACATGCAATCACACAAAATAAAAAGAAATAATGTAAAATACTAGTAAGGAACATGCGAGTCAACCTATTAGTAGGTAATCCAAATCCCAATCATGTTCATCATATAAAAAAGCTGTAAAACTATCCAAAGGGACAATAGAAAGTATCGAACTAGGGCCATCACCAAGTT
This sequence comes from Sequoia sempervirens, assembly GCA_007258455.2. Lineage (NCBI taxonomy): Eukaryota > Viridiplantae > Streptophyta > Pinopsida > Cupressales > Cupressaceae > Sequoia > Sequoia sempervirens. Next base: position 220,506 of record VDFB02261705.1, on the reverse strand, counting down.
CAACACTCTTCCTAGGATAATTATCATGTAGGCTCAAAGAAGAGGTTCACAATGTATTCAATTCATTACACACCTCCTCATCAATTTTAGCAATATCCTCATTGTCATCTAAGTCAATTACAATAGGAGGTTGAATGATAATGTCCAAAGAAAGGTTTGGTTCCAATTGTGGTTGTAGTTTAGGATATTTTTGTTTCGGAAAAGATGGAGATTCATCATGCATTGCTTTAGTAAAGATTATGTTTTGATTTTATTTATTTGTTTCTTTGTTTAATCTTCGAGCCAGAGCATGACATCTAGTACACCTATGCTCTCTAGAATTTCTATTTATTTTAGTATGACTTTCAACTTGTGTTTGTGTAGGAGTGGGTTTATCAACCATAGGTCTCTTTTCTTCCCTGAGGGTTGGAACAAAAGGAAGCATGGAAGGTTGTTAAACCCATTTCTCTTTAGCTTTGTAAACTTTCTTTATTTTAGGTGTGATACGATTTTTTTGCTATCTCTTGGTCTTTTGTAGGAAATAATCAAAGGATTGGTCTCAAGTTGGTTTTGTTTGTTAGGAGTTTCTTTAGGTTCAATCATGGTTTCATAAAGGATGGTAGGCTTGGTCATAGGTTGAGGCATGTTTTTAAGGGATAGTTTTTCTATACATTTCACATTAAACTTTTGATAGGATTTGAAAAATAAGTCTTCTCAAGGTTCAATAGGTTTGATAGGCTCATGCCAAAAGAAATCTAATGAAAAGTTCCCTTAGGAAGACAAAGGGTCAAAGCCAGTATGATGCAAAATAAATATTTCATTATCAGAGGGAAACTTTAAGCATTTATGCATAACCGATGGGATGAATTCGACATAGTGTAGCCATGGATGACCAGGCTTCACACAAAATTGATTGGATGCCAATATGATGGAGAATGAGACATCTAATTTTTTAGTCCTATTTGTAAAGTTAGGGTGATTGGTTACATTGTAGTGAAAGTGAAACCATTATATGTCTTTATACATGCTTTTAGTTTATCATATGTTTCTTGATAGAGCTCATGCACAAGTAAGAATTCATTGGTGATCACATTCTCTCCACATACGAGATTGATTAATATCCCATTAGTGGGCTTCTCATTGATTCGACTATGTAAAGATGGCCATAAGGTGCATGCTTAAGTATATCTTCAAATGGGGGAGCAATGTCAAGAGGATTTTTATTTTGGCCCTTACATTGTTGAGTTTTGACCAATGCCACCAAACCATCAATAGGATTTTGTTCTAAATGATCTTGGTGATCAGTATCCAAGTTCTCATCATCCATGTCAACATTCATCACATTATTCTTTGAAGTTTCACTAGCTTTGACAAATGAAATATTATGTTTTGGCATAGGGTTGGTAAAGATTTACTTTATTTTTTGAGGAGGGGAAATGAAATTATTTGCATGATAATTAAAACCTCCAACTAAAAGACGATCGAAATCAATGAGGTATTGCACAAGATATTAAAGAATCTTACAATGTTCTTTGTCATGTCCATTTTTTCAGCGATAATGGAAATAGGAATTCGATTTGATATTTAGAGGTAAAGAATTATTATGATCAAGAGTCTTAATAGGAGGAAAGGTGATCGTATTTTTTCTAGAATTTGGAACATTGTGTTATGAAGGGTTTAAGGTAAGGGAGTGAATTTCCTAGTCGGATCCCAAAATGTGAAAGGAGATGTCTTCTTAATAGTAGCCACTTGGGTATCAACATGTTGATTTGTTTGTTGAGGGGGATTAATTTGAAGGAAGCCTTTATTTTGTTTTCTAAAAGGTTGATAAGTGTTTCGGTTTGTGGATTCAAACTTCTCAATTTAGCTAGAGGTTGGTTTTCTTTCATGACTACTATTAAGTTTTGATAATCACAAAGGGCAGTACACAAGTGCATGAAGGAGGGGAACTTCATGATTGTAAGATTATCTTGTATCTTAGTTTTCAAATTCTCAATGATCATCCTTTGAAGGCGAGGGTCAAAAATATTTATGTCAATTTGGGAATAAAGCGATTGGTATTGTGAAATAAAGTTTGTAATATTTTCATCATCTTTCTACTTACATCTTGTCAAATCAGCTAGGGTCATCTTAGGAGTCATATGCACTTGGAAATGGTTTATAAATTCCTCAACAAGGTCATTGAATGAACAAATTTAGCAGTTTAGTAATGAAGAAAATAATTCTAAGGAAATATCCTTCAAGGATATGGGTATGTGTAGGATCATGATGGGCCAAAAAGTGGCAATATGATGGGTATGTGGCTAACAACTTTTTTTTATCCCAAAATTGATGAAACAAAAAGGGTTTTAAGAAGAAATTCTCATCTTTCCAAAAATATAAATTATGCTTTACTTTGAATTTAATAAGTAATTATTATTCATTTTCTATTAAAATTACGACTAAAGTCCTGATTGATAGACTGATTGAAAAACATCTATAGCTTTCAAATGATGTCACATTGTTTGAATCCAAAACATGTGTCACATTCTATGCTTCGCATACTATAGGATTACAAAAAGAAAAAATTAATTTCATGAAGTTTTGACCAAGGTAAGGTGGTCAGACATACGAGCTTTTTATATTTTTTTTAAGTTGCAATAAAATATTCATAATTAATTATTTACTTGGAAAAAAATACAAAAAAATATGCATCACATCAGGACATGAGTCCTCTACTTATTTCTTAAATATTTTAAAAATATATTATCATTTTATTGTGGTTAGGGTGGTCAGACAGACACCTACTTATTTTTTCTTGAAATTTAAGTACTACGCATTGAAATTTCAAATTTTCACCAAATAGATTTAAAAAAAAACCTAGTAGTTTAGAAACTACATTCAATTTTCTACATATTCTTTTCTTACATATTTTTGAAATAATATAGATGACTTATTCAAATTTTTACATCAAGTTTCCTAACTCTAATTTTTCTGAATTTTTTGCCATTTAAGGACCTGTTTTTTCCATGATGATCCTACACATACCCATATAGGGAAAACCTTAAGCAATATCTTATCCTCAAGAATAAAGTCATTGCCTAAGGCAATATAAGTAGAATCATGGTTATAAGGATATCCTTTCCCCCCATATTTATCAAATATAGGCACGTAGATATGCCTTATGGGATCAATGTTTTCAATATCTCCAAGGATAAGGGGTTTTTTTTGACATAATATGTAGGTTGGCCATTTTTATTTTGGTGTATGATGGAAACTTGATTTTGAAGGGATGAAATGGTTTGAAAAACCTAATTTATGAGAGGATCATTGTTTGAATTTTGATATGGATGTGAATAAGGTGGATTTTTGTATTTGTTTGAGGGACAATTGAATGGAATACTTATAGGAAGTAGAGTTGTAGAAGATATGGCATGCGATGCCACAAAGTTACTAGGGATGCTAGCAGAAATACCCAAGGAAGGAATCACATAAGTGTTGGTATAGGTAGGAATAAAGAAAATTGTTGTGGGAGAAGGGATTTAAATTCCTCCTTGGCTTGTAAAAATTTTCGAAGGTAAAGTAAAACTAATGGTTGAGGTAAGACATGGCCCAAAAAATATGAATTATGTTATGCATGTAAGATCAACTTCATCACTTTCAATCAAGTGATGTATGTTATCTATGGTATAGATAGTAATGGTTGAAATTTTTTTAGTACTTATTTGATTTAATAGGTTTGCTAAGTCTTGATGAAGTTAGAATACTAGAAACCACTATTTTCAACATGCATTACACTACTTCAAGGTAGAGGGTTATTAGGGGTATGGTCCCTAATGAACAAGTGTCAACACTAGTAGTGAAAAAGCTAGATAACCCAAGATCCACAATGATTGTGCTATCACGAGATGACATGAGTCTCAAACTTCATCTCACTATAGTATTAGCAATATGACAAGTAGAAAATATCCTACAAGGTACAATCAATGAAATACAAGATGCAATGAACACAAGATAAAGCTATGATCTAATTTTGATCCAAATGAAATTAAGTGAAATGAAATGAAATGAAAGTAACAAAAAATATATAAATGGAAAAAGATAACTAACATCAGTAAACAAAAAAAAAAAACAAAGTTTTTAATGTTGGAAAATGTAGTCAAAAATCTGAAATGGGACTAAATCACCTAGAGGGGTGTATGAGTCCCAAACAAGGTTTTGCAAAGATCTCAATTTTGAATAACAGTCACCACATAATACCTACAAATAAGGAAAAAATTCCTGTATTGGGACTAAATCACCCAAAGAGGTGTATGAGTCCTAGTTTAAGGTTTTTGAAAAGATTTTAAAAATTTCTGATTGAATGTTATGCTCTTTTATTTTTATGATGTCTAAACTAAGCACAAATGCAGATTTTAGATAAAATTCAATGATGCAAGATGCAAAAATATAACCTATATGTACTCTCACTAATGCAATATTTAAAAACCCTAAAATACCAATTAACTAATGAAAACCCTAATGTAATGTTAATTTAAGCTAGAGGTAAGATGATGATGCCCTCCAAATAAGAATTTAGATGTTCTAAATGCAATCTCACCAAAATGAAATGATGAAAATATGTGGAGACTCTAACTTTGAGGAGATAGGATTCTTATTTCACACTCTTGTTTCACTCAAGGAAACCCTAGAGATCTCAATCCAAGGATGGAATGAAGGAAAGATAGATGCTAAAGGTTGCCTAGGGTATGATTAGTGACTAAAAGGGTGTTCACCACCAAGCTAGGTCTTGGAAAGAAAAATGATATGAAAGAGTTCATTATGAAACCTAATGATGTGCAAGACTTCACTAAATGACCTAGAAATGAATGAAAATCAAAATAAGAAGTTGGAAAAGTATAGAGGGTAACCTAGAAACCTATAGAAACTTGAATAAAAATCTCAAATGCTGAAAATTTTGAAGTTAATGCATACTAGGACTTATACACCAAACTAGGTGATTTAGTCCCAGATTAGGGTCTCTAGGTAGAACAAAAATCTAGAAGAGACAAGTCTAAAACTCTTGAAAAACTACAAATTGAATTATACTAGAACTCATACACCAAAAGTGGTGTATAGGTCCTACTTGGATTTTTTTCAGAGGATCAAAGTCTGAATCTACTCTCCAATCTTTTCTTTGTCTTCTTAACTTCGTTTCTATATCTAGAGTGGAAGATTTTTCTCTATAGGTGTTCTTCAATGGTCTTGTAAACAAGGTGACAACTTTGAAAATTTTGCACACTTAATAACTTTTTTCAAATCTTTCTCCTTAGAGGGTCTTCAACCTAAATCTACAAATCACACACTAAAGAGAGGGGAAAAAGTTGTTTTGTTAGTGGAAAGGGGTTTTCTTTAGTCAAACCCCATTTTGGCAATCAAACCTTGAAATGAAATCACATGAGATAAATTAATGATGAATGAAAAAAATGAGATGTTACAACTCACCAAACCGTAGAAATAAAGTGTTGCAAACATGTATGAAATGACTCTAATGGATGTAGATCTTTACTCTTCCTTGAATTTTGTAGGTGTTGAATTGATTACATGCTTGAATCATAAAACCCTACATCACAATTGTTAGATCAAACCAAACATGATGCATGATGAGTTTGACATGATCTTTGATACTTGAATAGTAATGCTCCAAAACACTTGATAATAAGCTCTTAAAGAATCTTGAATGATCTTGTAAACACTTGAATGCTCTTGTGAGCTCAAGTTCAATATAAGGAATGTTCTCATTAGTCTTGGGTAAAAATGAGTGAAATAACATTGCATTTATACCTTTTTATGCCAAATTTCCTGAGTTAAAACACTACAAGCCAATATAAAATCTAAGAGGAGGATAAAATCCTCCCAAGAATTTGAATTTAATTTAATTTTAAGCCACATGGGACTCATACACCAAAAGTGGCATATGAGTCCCAGTAGGCTAGGCTATGGGACACATTTCTCAAGAAAAGCTTAGGTTCAAGTGAAATATAGATTCAAGACCCAAAACATAGTTGGAACCCATATGCCCAAGGTGGCATATGAGTCTTAGATCACTAAATTTGGCCCATGCAATCCAAAAACACCTGAATTATGACTAAATGTTGGTTTATTTCAAGATTATCCCTAAAAAGATGCATTTGTTAAGGCTTTTGGATGTAAAATAAGGCAAAGTAAAACAAAAAGAATCCCAATTAATAATTTAAACCCTAAATTAGTGTGAAAGTGTTAGGATACACTTTACAACACCTTAAATAAGGTTAAATTAGTTTAAAAGGGACCAAGACCTAATGTGAATGTGTTAAACACATTACAAGACTAAATCAAGGCAACATGGAACTCGAATTAGAAAGGAGGTCCTAAACAAGCATGAAAATGTAGAGGGATACACTTTGTGTTGCCACAAATATTATCTATCGTAAATGTAACAAATTTTGATACACTGCTAAAAATTATAGGAGTTTTGTGAGTTCTCTTTCATCAAATATGAAATGACATAAGTTAAAATGTCAAGATAATGAAGTAGAAAATGTGTGGAAGAAGAAACCAAAGGAGAAGTCATCAAAGAAATCCATGGTGTTTCAAATTGATGTACATGAATTGAAAATCAGAAGAACCTATGGATAATTCATAGTGAATTCTCAAGTCACATGATGAAGGAAAATATTAGTTTCATGCACTTCAAGACATTGGATGGAGGATATATAACCCTTAGAAACAACTCTATTGGTAATATTATCAATAATGGTATTTTGAGTCTTGATGGTAGAAAGTCAAAAAATCATGATGTTTTGTATGTGGAAGGTTTAAAAATTAATATTTGAAGTGTAATTAAAATATGTTATAGAGGCTAGAAGCTTTAGTTCAATGCTAAAGGTTTCACAATCAAAAGGAATAGTACTAGAAAGTTAGTTGTTGAAGGAAGTATGAATGAAAATGATTTATATTATATCAGTGAAGTAAATGGAATTTTTTTTGCAATGTACAAAGAGAAGAGAGTTGGATTTTGTATAGAATATTTGGACACATCAAGTTTGATGATATTTTGATAATTAGTTCAAAAGGAATGGTAGTGATATGCCAAAGATTAAGAATCCTTAGTATACTAGTTGCAAACCATGTGATGAAGGAAAATAGACAAGGACTGAATTTCATACTAAGGAATATTCTACAACAAAGCCATTGGATTTAATTCATACTAACTTATGGAGACAAATAATGATAAACAGCTTATAAGGTGATAGGAATTTTATGATGAGTTTTTATTATTATTCTAGAATGACTTATATTATTTTTCTAAAACATAAATCATAAGCTTTTTAGAAGTTTAAAGAATTTAAGGCCATGGTTGAAAAAGAAACCATATGAACAATAAAGTTTATGAGATTTGACAAAGGTGAAGAATTCATTTTTGATTGATATAATTAGTTCTATGAGTTTCATGGGATCTAGATATGAATTTATTCTCCTAGAACTCCGTAAAAGAATGGAGTAGCTAAGGGAAAGAGCTGGATCATACATGAGATGGCTAGAACAATGTTAAGTCAAGAAAAAAATTTAAACATTTATTAGAGATAACTAGATGAACATACTATAATGTACATTTTTAATAAAGCTCAAATAAAATCAAGGACTACTAAAAACCATATAAACTATGGAAACAAAGACCAAATTTAGTTAGATATATCATGATTTTTGGAAGCTAGTGATACATGGAAAGGGGTGAAGAAAATTTGGATAAGTTTTATTCTTGATCTGATGAAGGTATGTTTCTTCATTATTCTATGCATGCTCAACAAGGCATATGGATGCTATAAAAAAATATTGATAAGGATTGTGGAAAGTGTCCACGTATTTATTGATGAATAATAATCTTTATTGATATTTTAGATGAGGAAAACAATTATGATCCAATTCATAGCAGTGATGAAGAATCAAAAGTTTACTCTTAAAAAATAGTTATAAATACTTCAACTAGGTATGTTTAATAGATGAATCACTTTGAAGGTCAAATAATTGGAGATAAGGATAATGGGATTAATACCTAGAGAAGAATTGAGAAAGAAAATGAATATGTACACTTTGCGATTTTATCAAAAAATGAGCCAAATTCCTATGCGAAGGAAAGAAAAGAGAAAGGATGGTTAGATGATGTGGAGGAGGAATTGACTCAAATTAAGAAAAATGAAAATTGGGAATTAGTTATGATACTAAAAGAAAATAATATCATTGGTACCAAATGGGTCTTTAGAAACAAGCTAAATGAAGATGAAAATGTGATCCAAAATAAGAGAAAAATTATATATAAAGGATACATGTTCAATTTGAAGGAAATGATTTTGAAGAAATTCTTTCTCTAATAGCAAGGTTAAAAGCAATTGTAATATTTCTGGCATTGTCAACATTCAATAATTTCAAGGTATTAGAGGTGAAAGTGAATTGTTCTTATCTGAATGAACAATTAGAAGAAGTGTGCATTGAGAAACCAAGAGGATTCCAATTTTCATATAATATATGTTTTTTGTGAGACTAAAGAAAGAAAATTATGGACTCAAACAAGCTTCTAGAGCATGGTAATCCAAAATGGATAGATACTAGTAACAACAATGTTCCTAGGGAGGCAATGGAGATAATGATTTATACATAAAAATGGAAGGTGATCAATTGTTGATTATTGTTGTTTATGTTAATGGAATTATCTTCAGTAGGAGTGACGTTGTGTAAACATTTATGAGATGCAATGAAAAGTGAGTTTCAAATTTTAATGCTTGGTGAATTGTTTTTCTTTCTTTGTTTACAAATTTCTCAATCAAACAAAGGCATATTCATTTCTCACAATAAGTATATAAAAGAAATGTTGAGAAAATCTAAGATAGAAGAATGTAAACCACTAAGTACACCTATGGTTACAAGGTGTAAACTGAGTAAATATGATAAATCTATTGTGGTAGAACATGTTGGCAATATGTGATGTCATTGATTCCAACTCAATATGGTAATTGATGTTAACAAGTAAATTCATGTTTGTATAGTGATTTTGTCTATAATTTTAAGAGGCTAAAGATAGATTATTGATGATACTATGGAATATTTGAGAGAGATCGTTTGACACATGTGAACAGTGATCAACATGTTCTAGGCAATTTGGTCTAGAAGAATTATCAAATCCATAAGGTGATAGTATATCTATTCAAAAGAATGGTACTATCATGGTAAAGACAATTACACATTAATGATTATTGTCTCCATTCTTCAAAATTATTAGATGAAAGAAAGTTTTTTTTTTTCTTTTACTTACATTATTAAGATAATTTTTTAAAGAAAAAAACTACACATCTTTGGGTATGTGCAAGATCATCATGGAAAAAACAGGCCCTTAAGTGGCAAAAAAAAAAAAATTATAGTTAGGAAACTTGACATAAAAATTTGAATAAGTTATATATATTATTTTAAAAATATATAAGAATAGAATTTTTAGAAAATTGAATGTAGTTTCTAAACTACTAGGTTTGTTTAAAAAATCTATTTGGTGGAAATTTGAAATTTCAATGCGAGTACTTAAATTTTAGGGAAAAAATAAGATGTAGGTGTCTGTCTGACCACCCTAACCACAATAAAATGATAATATTTTCTTATAAGATTTTAGATATAAGTAGAGGACTCATGTCCCCATGTGATGCATATTTTTTTGTAATTTTTTTCCAAGTAAATAATTAATTATGATTTTTTTATTACAAGTTTTAAAAACTATAAAAAAATCATATATCTGACCACCTTAACTTGGTCAAAAATTCATGAAATTCAATTTTTATGTTTTTAAATTCAAGGTAAAGCATAATTTATATTGGTGGAAAGATGCGAATCTCCTTAAAAAGATCTTTTTGTTTCATCAATTTTGGGTAAAAGAAAAATAATCAGCCACATACCCATCATATTTCCACTTTTTGGCCCATCATAATCCTACACATACCCCTTCCTAAGACTATTTTTAGCTCTACATTCCTCTACATTACATGATCTAGATGTGTAGTTCTAGAGTTAAGTTTGACAGTTACCAAAGAGGTCATTTCAAAGATTTTATGTCATAAACATTTCTATAGCAAGAGTTAGATGTGACAGTTCTTTGGATTGTAATATAATAGAGTTAAGTGGCTCATAATGGTCTACATTCCTCAAGAAGCGAAGTGTTTGTCTTACATTATTTTGTAAATTATGTGTGGTGTATATTACATTATATATTGTAGTATCACGTGGTTTTGTTGTCCACAAGTGTAGTTTTCATGTAACAAGGTATTATAACCTTGGTTATAGATACCTAATCCTTCTAAAAATTATATATTTTGGTACTTTCACCAACATATCATGATCAAATACATTCATAGAAGGTTAAAGAGACACTATAATTAAACTAAAATTCTCACATATTGGTTTGCATGATGTTTCTAGTTTCTCCCTGATGGTGTAAATATGAATAGCTGTCAGTTTTGGTGGTCTTGATATTGTTTGGGATGATAGTTTGTTTCCCTTTAGTCGTGGTTCATCTTTATTAAAAAAAAAATTCTTATGTTTTGTGATGTACTTCAGCCCTATAAGATATGCATTTTGATCCAAAACCTATTTCACTTTATAATGTACACATTTTGAGCTGACCTATAAAGTATCATTTTTTTAATAAAAAAATCATCTTGGAGACAACATAATTGGGGTTTTGAGTTCTTGTAGAGTATATTTATAGAGGAAAAGAATCATTTGTGAATGTACCAAATATTTATTGAGAATTGAGTTTAATATGATCTATGCAAAGTTAGTATGATGGAATAGTTATGCAAAAAATGGACTACAACATTAGCATATGTTAGATGCTTCTTTAACAATAGTTAATTTTGATGTTTTTATTATAAATTTCATGTATCTTTCTCTAAGATAGTGAGTCTCATTGGGTATTTGTATCTTTCCCTAAGGTTGTGATCCCTGGCCTACAAGTCCATTAGGTAATGAGCCTTAAAATAACATTGTAACTTTTGCAAGCAATGAGCTTCATATATTGTGAATTAAATGTCACCGTGGTTTTTCCCGAATTATATTTTCCACATAAAAAATCTCTGTGTTCTTGTTTGATTCATGTTTTCCTTTTTTTTCTTCTTTTAGTTAATGTGATTTTATGTTTAACCTAAAAATGGAATTGATTTCAAGTTTAATTAAAGAAAAATTCACCCTCCTCTTAGTCTCTAGGTGTGTTCAACAATTGGTATTAGAGCCAAGTACCTTTGTGAAGCCTAATAGTTGAGGTAGATATTGCACTTGAACACATGGAAACTGGAGCAATCAGTAATGATATATTTTATATAGAACTAGATCTACTGTCAATGGAATCTAAAGGTTGGGATATAAATCTAGATGATTATAAGGAAAACTTTGAAGGAGAAATCCAATCAAAATTTGAAGATTAGGATGAAGAAAGAGCACTAAATTTGAAATATGAATTTATGTTTGACAAATTAGAGACAATTTTCAAGTTGAAGGCACAAGATGGAAAATCAAAGGAAAAATTTGGAAAATTAAAAGCTCAAATAGGAGGTAAAGGATGTGAGATTTAACCAAAGGAGACAAAATATTTGATCTCTAATTTGAAATTTAAGGTTGAAGAAGGTAAGAGGATTGAATATTTATTAAATACCAAGGTTAATGATAATGTTGATGAATGTTTAAAACTTGAAGAGGGGTCTGTGTAGGATCATGGGGATCCAAACTAGGCCCTTAAGTGGCAATTAAAATTCAAAAAAAAAAGTGAAAAAAATTTACAAAAAAAATTGAATAATTTATTAACATAATTTGAAGAATATGTAAGAAAAAAAATTGTAGAAAATTGAATGTAGTTTCTATAATACTGATCCTCTTTTAAAGAAAGTAATTCTATTTGGAGAAAATTTTAAATCCATAAAAAAAAGGTTTTTTTTCGTTTTGAAAAAGGGAAAGGTCTTGTAATTACTATATTTGTAAACTTATTTGATAAATTCAAAAATAGAAGGAAATTATGATAAACAGAGGGAGAAATTTTTCACTAAAAATTATAAGAAGAATACCTCTAGATATTCAAAGACAAAACAAGATAGTAAGAAAGAAGGTGGATTCATTCTTGTCTAAAAATAAAGATGATTCAGGGTCCTCCACATGCAAGACAACATTATCCTATTAGGTTTAATCAATATTTTCAAGGTCATTTATTTTCTTGCGTAAAATTTAGGAATAATGATGTTGATTGTAGATCTAGAAAAATAAGGAATCATAACATTGGTAGGATATATTTTGTAGCCCAAAGATTAAATTTTGTTTCATTTCGTGGATATTTCTATGGATGCAACAATTTTGGTCACAAGGGTATAGAATATAGAAGTAAAGTTAAGAGGAACCACTTTATCCTCAAGCACAACATAGTATTACAAATATAGTAAGGTTGGGAATATATAAATTTTTTAGAGAAGTTGTTTTGTGAAGCCACTTATTCATAACCAAAAGAAGGATGAAACCATAAGTTACTAAAAGAAGAGTAATGAAAGAAAAAAAGTTTAGGAAAATGAGAAGGATGATATTGTGCTTGGGCACTCTACATAATATCCTAAGAAAAACTAATATAGAGTATTATCTTAAGGGGATATTTCATTTGTAGAGATTTTTAGCCTCGTGAAAGGATAAGATGTTAAATATTTTGGCATGGAAGAAGAATTCAATCATTTCTTTTGGTGATTATTTTTTCTTAGCAAGAATGAACCTTTTTGATGAAGGTTTTGGAGTAAGTAGATGCTTTGGAGAAGTATGTTGAGCTTCAATGTATCGTTTTGATGTCTTAGATATTTTTGGGATATTTTTACCTAGCTAGTACAAATGCATTTATGGTAGATAGTTAGGGCACTCAAAAATATTTTATGTGGTTATTGGATCATTTGTGCTTGGAGTGGAGAATTAGGAAAAGGTTTTCAAGCTATTTTTACAAAACCCTAGCTATATTGGATGAATATTTATGAATAAATTAAAATAGAAATACCTTAGGTGATCCATGTGGTGTAGAAACTCAAGCCCAAATACAAGAACACCCCATTCAAGATGATGGAAGTTGACAAAGATGGTGAATTTTAAAAAGTTGTAGCAGATTTTGTTCACTATGAAGATGTAAGGATTTACAATCATGCCCCATTGAGTTAAATTGACCATACTTCATCCTTTGAGGTGGTCCACAATGAGTTTTTGGATATGGAGTATACAAGTTTAAGTATGCTAAAGATGTCGAGAATGGAATGGATATCTAGAAATATTTTCTAGACTTACAAGAATGTAGGGAATGGGTAAGGATTATCTTGAGCCACATTCACAAAAAAATCATTTGGTTAGACAAAACCTATATGATCACAAAGGATTCAATTACGGTAGTTAAAATTATTTGTTCAACCAAACTAGTCCCATTTTGAAATCCATAAAAAATGAAAGGGTTATGGAGCTTACTCATGCTAAGTCCAATAAGATGACTTTAATTTTGAAGGGTATCACAAACCTTGGTTTCCATTATAAATCAATGGGGATTTTCTATAATATTTACTTTATAAATTGAGAAGGGTCTACAAACACCACTACTATTCAAACTACATATCAAATGGTGAAGGAAAATGCAATTTTTGATGTCAAATGTGTATGTTGAAGAATGAACATAGTCTAGAGATAGTCATTATGATGTATTTGTTGGTGCATTCCTGTAGTGATGTGTGAGGAAGATTAATGTTCAGTGTAATGTTGAAGTGTTATGTGGAGGTTGGTGCAAATTTTTTGATATATCTACAATATTTTTATGTTGATTTCATTTAATTTTTGTGTACTACACATAGAGACAAGGTGAAATTGTTTTACTAAGGAATTCATAATGAATACTCTAAGGAAGAGTCATGGAATTTTCATTTACATCCTTTAGAACTACAAAAATTAGTATTGCAATTTAAATGATAATGTGGTTAAGATATGAAGGAGCTATATCTAAGAACTCTAGTCCTCAAACCTTCTCCAATAAAATTTCTAGATGATAGTGTTTCAACATGTGCCCTAACATAGAAATGTGATGGTGAAATATTATTAGAATCCTCCAAATTCCTCTAGGAGTGAAGCGATGATCGTTTGTTTCTATAGAAATATTCAAAAATTTTAAAATAAAACTACTTTGTAGTATCATGGTATTTTTGTGGGCAGCAAGATCAGTTTTCAAATGCGAGTTTTCTACAGTTTGTTTGGAATGCTATGTTTTTGTATTTCCTATAGGCTTCTTTGATTGCGCCAACATTTGGTGATCATATAATTCAGGAAAATTTTGAAGAGATATTATGCATGGTCTGCAATGTCTACCTTCTAGTTCACATGATGATTTTGGTATCTCCCCAATAGTGTAAGGTTGAATAGTAATATTTTTAATGGTATTGATAGTGGTTGGGTCAACATGTCTTGGTTCTTGCATCTTATTTTGGTCTAGATTATTTAATTTTACTTTAGAGATTATGTTGTGATGCTTTTGGGCCTTGAAATGGAGTGTGTTTATCCATAATTCAAATTCTTTCATAGTGTATATATCTTAAAGCTAGCCTATGTAATATAATTTGTTTCATCTATAGGTAATCTTGGACCTAACCTAATTTAGGTTTTATGTTATTTTAGAGGATATTTATAGGAGGAAAAATAATTTGTAAAGGTTACTAAGAGTGTGGATTATAGACTAAGTAGAATGTTCAAAAATAAATTGTTTGAAATATGTATGGTTGAGTAATTGTGTGAAAAGTGATTGCATCATCAACATTAGTCTGATGCTTTTCTTATAACTGTTCAAGTTCTTGATAAGAGATACTGATTCTCATTAGGTTCTTTGTATCTTTACCCAAGGTTGTACACCTTAGTCTACATGTCCATAGGTAGTGAGAATTAAATTACACTATATTCTTTGTCAGTAGTAAGCTATATTTATTGTGAGTTAAATATCATCATAATTTTTACCTAATTCAGTTATCCACATAAAAAGTCTTGGTTTCCTTATGTGGTGAATGTTCTCATCTCTAGTATTCTTTTAGTTTATGTGGTGTAATTTTTACTATATAAATGTTAATGGTTAAGTTTTAATATATGTTGATTCATCACCCCCTCTCAATATTTTGTTCAACACAAAGGAGACCGGTTATAACTTTGGGTTTGGCTCTTTGATCATATGCATTAGATCCTTCTTTTTGAATGATTTAACTAGATTTAGAGGTAAGAAATAAGATGATTTTACTCCGTTTACTAAAAAAATAAAAAAACATCAAAAAAAATTTCAAGATAAGCACACATACAACACTTTATGTTGGGGTTTCTTTAAGAAATTGCAAACTAAGATGTAGAGAAGTTATACGATACCAACTTGTTTAGTTTAGAAGTATGATAATGAGGTAAATTTATGATGAAAATGGATCATTGTTTCATGGAAGCAGTGAATCCCACAACCTCCTAGATTCATGAGTTTCCTTATGAGGTTGAACATGAATTTGTATAAGATTATATAGATATTCTATTTTTGAAACTAAAGGATTTGAGATAAAGAATATTTAGTACATATAGAGAAATCGTGGATGAGGTTTACTGGAAGCAGAGAATGAAGCCAGTGAAAAGAAAGTAGAAAAGTTTCTTAAGGAGATGGGTGGTCCACTGTAATCAGAGATAAAAGATAAATATAATCTTTAGAAGATATTGGGTACTTCTTAGAAGACTACATTTGATGCTCTTCCAAAGGTTTCCAAAGTTAATCTAGTTCCTTTAGATTCTAGTCAAGGTTGAAGAAGATCTAGTAAATCCTATTCTATTGTAATATATTCTTCATAACCCTCCAAATCAACTCAATTATCTAGTGGAAGAAGAAAAGTTGCATTTTTTACTCATTCATAGAAGAAAACCACAAGTGTTATGTAACCAAGGCACAAGAAAAAGGAAAAGGGGAAGAAATCAGAAGGGGGAGAGCTAAAGGAAAAGGTAGAAACTAAAATTGAAGATATATCCTTAAAAAAAATGAATGGAAAGAATAATGAAAAAGAGGATGCTGAGAAAACCCCTTTGATTTTACATGAACCCCTTGATTTTAGTGTCATCTTAATTGGAATTATTGAGTGTAGCCTATTGGTTAGTACAATGGAGCTACATCTGGATGTCCCTTCAAAAGAGAAGAAGACAATTGAAAAGGTTGTCATTCAATATATACTTACGCAAAACATTCCCTTTAGTGACATTGTTGACAAAGTTCTAGATAGCCTTTCCAAGGCTTTGAAGAGGAGAAGAGAAGAAGCAACCAAAGTTGATAAAGAAATTAAATATCAAGCAATTGAAAAGTATGAGATGTTTGTCTCCAAGGAAGAAAAAAAATAGATTTTCCATAGAAAATCCATAGAACTTTACACCAAAATAAGAATAGGCCTCCTGATGAGCATGAATGATGATATCAAAAGGAAGATTCAAAGCGAAATTGAAGACATTACAAACAAAATCATTGATTAAATGCAAAGATAAGTAGATGTTGATTCACAAGAGCCATTGGAAAGGCAGTGCACTGATGTTGAAATGAATGCACAAGAGACTATAAATGAATATGAAACGAACAATTAACCCCCTCTAGAGAAACAAATGAACAAGAAGTATATAGTCATCAAGAATTACAAGGACCCTTCAAACAACAAGGAGAATATGTCTTCAATATGCATGATAAACATGAAGTCTTTGGTATGGAGATATAAAATGAAAAAGGGAATGAATCTGAGGAGAAGTAGAAGGAGAGTGATGTACAAAAGAAAGAGGATAATCCTAAGAAATTTTAGAATGAATCAAAAAAGATAGTTGAGAAGAAAGATGCTTCCAAGAATATAGGTCAGTATTATTCATCTTTAGATTCCTTTGAGGACCTACTAGGGCTACAGATAGAATTTAAACCTATGGCGTCACCACAACTCTTACAAATTCCTACTCATGAGGGACAAGTTGAATTTTCAAACATTTTTCCCCTTCATAAGTTACAACTTGGTGATATTATGTATTATTTTTCAAGGAGATTCTACAGAAAGATATGTAGAAAACCATATTAATTGATGATGTAGGAAAGATTATTTTAGGTTTACCTGAGGTAAGCATTAATTCTTCCTTGCCTTTGGAACAAAATTTGAAACTTTTAATGGAATCTTTCAAACATCATTCCTCTCACATGGAGTAAAATGGAGAACAAGAATGCTTGGGGAAGATAAAAGATAAAAGAATGGCTAATGCATTTTACCCATGTGCCAATGCACATAACAAATTGTAAGAGAATATATAAAGATATTTAAGGAATGTGTAGATAAAGTTACTCTTTGTGCCATAGAAAAATGGCCCCTTGTCATTTTAATGGCATTTTAGATCTCATTTCATGGTGTTTGATCTATTCGGACTTGATTTTATGTTTCAACATGGCTTGAACATGCACATTTAGGTACTAAAATTTAAATAACATTTTTTGAAGGTGTTATGAAGTGTTGTAAGACGTTTCTACATTCTACTAGTCTCTATTCATTACAATTCACCCAAAAACCACCTTTTTATTCATCAAGTCCTATTTTTAAGTGTTGTAAAGTCTTGTAACAAGATTTCACACTTTTCTAGGCACAACTTCACTATTTATCCCTTTCTTATGACTTATTTAACCCCTTTATGCCCTCATATCCTTTAATTGGGTGTATTTTTTAATGTAAGCCCGATAAACAACATTAAATTCAACTTAATTTATTTTTTAGGTTCTAGGTGGGACCCATTCACCATGGGTGGTGAATGAGTCCCCCTTGGCCCCAAATTCAAAATATATTAAATTTCTTTTCTGACTTTTATTTAAAAACACACTATGTTGGCTTGTGATGAGGTATAAATGGAAAAATAAGGCACACAATTGTATAAGAATTTTCACCTCATTTTACATCTACAACCTCCTCATTCATTCAATAAATCGTATTCACACATCTAAGCATTCAAGCATCTTACAACATCAATTCAATCAATACTCAAGCACTTTGGAGCATCCATTGACATTACTTTAGATTTGCATTATCAAGGGTTTGGTAAGTTGATACCATTTGCATGTTATTAGTTTTTTAGTCTCTTGCATTTCATTATTTTATTATGGGTTTGATTACCAAAAGTGGGGTTTGACCAAGGAAAACCCCTATTTGCTAACCCTCAACAATTTTTCCCTCTTGCATGTGTGTTTGTAGACTTAGGTATGTAGATATAACAAGCTTTATGGTGTTTGAAAGTGGAGAACAATTCAAATAGGTGATTCAAGTCAACTCATTCATATTTCAAGCTTGGAGAAGGTTTTTTGTCTATTTCCTGTAGAATTTACTTCAACAACCCAACAATTAGTGATTTCCAGATCTGGTGTTCTAGAGTTGTCTCTTGATTTTCCACTAGTGGTGAATGAGTCCCACCTTAGGACTAAAAATTTGAGTATTGTTAGATTTCAGATCCTGACTCTTAGAAACTAGTTTCCAACACTTTTTTACTAGTAGGAGGACTAATTTTCCACCCTAGGCGAATGAGTCCCACTGTGAAATTTTAGTAATTCTAGTTAGCATTCCCAACATTCTAGATTCATCAAATATTTCCCAAGTGTACTCTACTTCATCCCATTTCTTTATGTTTTGTATTATTTCTTCATTTAGTTCATTCTTTACATATCATAGTGTGTTTTCAAATAGTTTAAATCTTATTTTTGCATTCAAATTCATTCATTTAAATCACTCAATTGCATTTGTTTTACTTCAATTATCTTCGAAAACATCACACATAACATTATTTGAATGAACCCTTAGCAGTTTTGTGAATCCCTCTCCTTTCAGGTGAAAAACCCTAGAAGAGCTAGAGAAGCACATAGGAACCAAAAATCAATAGTTCATTTTGGTGAATCTTCATTTTGAATACTTTTCATTTCTGATTTCATTCACATATTGCATCTTAGTTTAAATTTTCATAAACATTCAATAAGGTCTTTTCATATTACATTAGTGAAAACTTCATTTAGATTTTATTTTTGCCTTGCACCTCATTGAAAAAATAGAAAATATGCATTTTGCATCCTTAGTTGCATTTTGTAGAGCTTTAAAATCATTTAAAAGTTTCTGAAAAACATAAAAAAAAAATAATATTGGGACTCATTTGCCACCATGGGCGAATTAGTCCCTTTGCATTTTTTAAACAAAATTGCTGGCATTTTTCTAGCATTTTCCTGCAATTCAGTTTTCTATAGTTAGTTCTCTATTACATTTAGTAGCATTTATGTTATTTTCATTTAGACATTTTAGAATACCTTGCATTTTATTTAAACCCCTCCTTTGTGGTACTTATATGAGTGTTGGGTGCCCCGTTGATAATATTTTAGTGAGAAGAAATTATAGACTCATGGCTTCCCACGATAGCACTTTCGTTGTGGACCTTGGGATCTCAAGAGCTCCTACTCCTAGTATGGAAAATGGTGCATTAGGAATTGATCATGCCACTTACATGCCTTCAACTTTCCATCCAATGAATGTTGACACAAAAAACAACTCTCTTCCTCGAGACAAGGTTATTATTATTCATGAAGAATTTGCATATTTACAACAAGACTTGACACTTGAAAACATTTCAACAACTGCCATACTTTCCATTGACAATATTCATCATTTGATTGAAAGTAATGATGGATTGCAACTGATGAAGAAATATTTTTAAATTTACAATAAACATGCCTCTTCTAATACCCAATCAATAAACATAGTGGCAAGCCAAGGAGGACCTCACAATATTCTGCCTTCAACCATAGCATCCATTCCTTTCACTTCCCCTAACATCACTTACACTCCATCACCATTTTTCCTTCCACCTCAAAACAATTACCCTGACCCTATGTTTACACAAATCGTTACCCTAATTTCTTCAATGCAACAACAAATTTCCACCATTAGTCAAGGTTAAATGACTCCATCCACATATCATGTCTATAGCAACCCCTTATCCTTTAAAATCTTATGTACCTTTATTCCACAAGGGATAGAAATGCCCTAGTTTGAGAAACATAGAGGTAAAGGATATCCTATCAATAATGTTAATGCTTATACAACTTTATGTAGTGATTTTGTCCTTATGAGAAACTTTTAGCCAAACTATTTATGAGGACCTTAAAAGATACTGCATTAGAGTGGTTTTCCAACTTGCCTAATCATTTCATTTGTTGCTTCAATGAGCTTGTGCATCCTTTCGTAAGTAACTTTCAAGTTCACATGACACCTAAGAAGACAATGGTTGACCTTATGTAATGTAGGAAAAACACAGATGAAAAATTCATGGATTTTATCTCACGATACCAATCCTTGTATACTCAAATAGGTGTCAAGATTCTTGATGCACATTTGTAAAATATTTTTATCAAAAACTTGGACAAAAATATTTAGGATAAGCTAACTATGATGAAATTCCCTTCATTTATGCATTTATTCACAACCTTGTGTGAATACCATAATTTGGTTTCAAGTCATTATTCCAAATCCACTTCTCACCAAGCTAGAAAACCTAAATACAATAATCAAAACCACAATAAGAATAAAAAATTTCAAAAACCAAATAGAGGCTTCTTGCAATTTAATCTTCTTCCTCAACCTAAATGGAAACCAACCCAACAAATTCAAAATCAAGTGGTAGCTATTATGGTATATGTTCCTTATCATTATGGGGACCCCAAGAGATAATTTATTCCCCTACTCGATGTACCCTCCATAATGCAATGAACCAATTAATTCAAAAATGCATGCTCACTTTGCCACCTATTAGACCACTTGATCCAAACCATCCATTACCACCCACATTCAAACCTAATGCTTATTGTCATTTTCATTTCCAAAATGGACATGAAATTGAACACTATAAGCATCTAAAACATCTAGTTCAAGACCTCATTGATTCAGACCATTTATCAATTATGGGTGTTAATGATCAAGGCAATAAGTTCATGGCACCCCTTAACCAAAATTTACATATTTTCACCAACCCCATGCCCAAACACACTACTTCACTTGCCAAGGCTAGAGAACCTTCAAATACTAATGTAATGATTGTTGATACAAACAATGAACAACATGATATACCTCCACCTATTCCTAAAGATAGTCCTATGGATCAAATTGTGGCTACAATAGACATTATCCCTTGTAAGGGCCAAACCACTAAATCTATTGATATCACTTTTTCTACTAAATAAATACTACAAAAAATTCTTGATGGTCCTCTCTACATAGCTAGCAAAATCTACAATAAGCCCACTAATGGGATATTAATAGATCTCGCTTGTGGAAAGAACATTATCACAAAGGAGTTTCTATTCTTACATGAGCTATATCAAGATGATTACACAACATGGATTGAAACAAACACTAGTCTTGCATGCCCTACGATTAGATCAATCATACTCCCTTTACAAATAGGACCTAAAACTCTAGAGGTAACATTTTATAATTATTCCACAATCCGACCAATTTTGTTTACAGCGAGGCCACCCTTGGCCTCTCTCAATGAAAGTATTCCCATTAGTTGTTCACAAGTGTTTTAAGTTTCCACATGGAAAGGAAATATTTACTTTACACCATAGTGGATTTAATCCCCTATCCTTTAAAGATTTTTTTTTTTTAGAAGCCTTTTGGCCTAAACCCATGGAACCCATCAACCCTTGAAAGAACTTATTTTTCATAGCCTATTAAAAGATCAAATCTAAGAAAATAACTCTCATTGTGGCATGTCCCCATCCACTTTTGCACCTCCTATCATAAATGAAACCATGCTTCAACTTGGGTCATACATTGAGAAATCCATATAACCTCTCGAACAACCACCCTTAGAAACTTCACTGGCATCGTTTCAATGACCAAGGGAAAATGAGACCAATCATGTCATACCACCATGCATTAAAGAAGTGTATAAAGCAAAAAAAAAAGTGGTTGATCCATCTTCTTCAGTTTCTTATGTTCTTCCTTCTTTGGAAGCAAACGAACCTATGTTGACTCAGTCTTCTCTTACACCTGAACAACTCCAAAACTGAATTAAAAGGAACCATGATGCTAGGAAACATAGGTGTCATCATTGTCTCCTTGCTCATTAGTTTGGAATAGAAAAAAATAAAGACAATCAACCTCTACCTTTGAGAGAAGCCATAGATGACCACCCTCCTCCTAACCTACCACAAGATATTCTGACACAACCTTCACAACAAACTAAACAAATCCAACAACCATAAATTTTGATACATCCATCCTTAGAAATCACCCTTCATTCTCCCAATGTCATCAATCTTGATGATGATGAGGATGTGGATATTTCAAAAATAGACATGAAGAAATACACAATAATATAATTTTTTTATTTTCATCTACAATGATCTTAAATGATAAATCCTCTCCATCAAGTGAAGAACCTAGTACCACTCCTAGTTCGGTGCTTGCAATTCTTCCTTTGAACAGTCAACCGCCCTCACCTTACACTGAACATGATTGGGAGGTGGATGACTTGTTAGATGGTTTACATGCATTTCACCTACTAGCCTCTTTTTTCTTTTCTCTTTTTTATTTTTTTCCTTATTTTTTCCCTTTTCATGTGTGTATCGTGTTCCCCTATAACGTATGTTTGAGGTTCTTTTTACACTTCTTCTATTCATACCTCTATTCTTCTATTTGTCATGCATCTTTGTCTTTTCCTCTCTTTTTTTGTGTTTTCCTTTTGGAGATGATGCAAAGCGTTGAGAACACAATGTATCCTTCATGTTGACCCAAAATATTTTTAATTTTTTGTAACCTTTTCATTTTCATTTATATTTCTCCTATCTTTTCCTTTTGGGGATGATGCAAGTCATTGAGAACACAATGTATATTCCATGTTTACCCAAATCAAACTTGCATTTTTTTTTGCTTCACTCTCTTTGTGTTATTCTTCTAGTTATATTTGCTTTGGGGAATGATGGCATTTTTTAGGTCTTTCATAAAAATAGTGCAACAACGAACATATTGACCCCAAATCCATATCCCTTATGTGTTTGGTGTGCTTTCTTTTCAGGGGGGAACTTTCTTTCTTTGTCTTTCATTTTCCTTAACATGACGCAACCTAACTTCAAAACATATGATTTGGCATAGGGCTTTCCAAGTTGGCTCTCATGTCTTGTTTCCTTTTCACATTCTCTCTACTTTAAAGTAGTTACTCATAGAATGATGTGTAGCAATTCCTTTAAAGTGGGGGGTATATATTACCATAATTCATTTACATTCTTGGTTCCTAGTGTAGCCTTGTCATTTATATGATGTGTTTGTCACTTTGTGGATGACATTGGGTGTAATTTCCTTCATAAGTGTGATCTATCTTAGCATATTACATTCCTATTGGTGGCCTGATCTGATGCACTATAACCCCTAAGTTGTGAATATACTATTCTTTGATTGGTCCTCTCTTAAAGACATTAGACATAATGTTCCCTAAGTGACTGACCTTGCATGAACTTAACAAGACTCCTTTGAACATCTTTTACATTTTATATTTTTTCATTTTTCCACCTTGCATAATGTAACTCGCATGATTGTGGTACCCTTTTCTTTTTGTTCATTCATTTTTCCTTGTGGTTCCTTGCTAAAGTTTCAAGAGGTATAACTTTGATATGGTTGAACAGGAAGCCTATCTAGCAACATGACCTTTCCCCATAGTCACCTTTGTGTTTGTGATTGCATAATAACTAGCATATGTATCTTACTTATTATTCCTTGCATAACCACCCAATTTTATTTTGGAACAAAATGGGTCCCCATTTGTTTTTGTTTGTCTTTGGTTTTTGTTTGGGTCTTATGATTTGTTTTTTTTTTGCTCCTACGTATTTCTTTCTTTCGTTCTATTAGAAGTGGGGCCGGAAATGAAAATGAACCTAAAACTTTTCCAAAGTTCCTTGTCTGGGTTCTATTCTAACTCCAGTTATGCCTTCTCTTCCATGTTCCTTTCGTTGTCTGTCGATGTGTTTTGTGTTCTTGGGTTTTTTCTTCCCTTGAGTAATTTTGTAACTTTCCTTGTGTTTTTGTTTAAGCCCAACAGGGATCAGAACCAGAGTTGGAAGCAAACTTGGAACTTTGTAAAAATTTCAATTCCTATTTTTTTCTTGATTTTGACTTTTCTTGTTTTCTTTGTATTGTTTGTTTCCATTTGTGTTTGGGTTGGGTTTAGTTTTTGTTCCGGCCCCACTTCCCTTCATTTTTATTTTGTCTTTGTTTTTTTTTCCTTTTTTCAGGAGTGGAATCAAAATTGGAACCGAACTTGGAACTTTGTAAAAGTTCCAGTTTCAATTTTGGATCTAAACCCACCTCCATTTCCTTTTTTTGGCAGTTCTTTGTCATAGGACCAGGATCAAGTTTGGAGTTCGATGGGGAACTTGTCAAAACTTTCTTTTTTTAGTTCTAGATCCTGGTTCACATCTGCTCTACCTTTGGTGTCCACAAGAGTTAACTATCTATCTGTATTTTTTGCTCTGCCTAACCTACCACCTTTATTGAATTAATTGTAGGTTCTTCACATGCACAAAATCAGTTTTAAAACCATAATTAAGGTTAGCAGGCTCATTATCCTTGTTATCTAAATTGTTTTAGAAAACTAGAGCCAGGAGGACTTTGTGAAGAGTGAATTGATTGTGGAGGCATAGTAATTGGTGGATTTCTAATTTCAATCTTTCCTTATGAGCATTTTAAGGTAGTGTCTCTATTCCTTTCTTTTCCCATTTTGTTTTATCATTCATCTTAGCATTTTCAATATTTATTTTCTCACGCATTCGTAGAATCTTCTTCTGTGAATTCTTTTCTTTTTATTCTTGTTTTTCTTTTCTTTTTTTGTCCTTTTTTTCATGTTCCATTTTCTTTCTTTCCATTTGATTCTTTTTGTTTGTTGTCACTTTTGTGGTAGGTGTGCTTAGTCGTGTCATAGTTTCTAATTAGGGCTTCTTATTTCTAGGGGTTTTTGTACTTTGAATGTTTAAATTCTATTTGGAACCACTTTTGATCTTGATTCCATGTTGATTCTATGTTTTCTATGATGGGTTTGTGGTTCCCTAACTTTCTGAGTCAATGTATCATGCAAACTACATTTGCTCAATAACCTTTCACAAAATAGTTTCCTCTAGGTATAAAATGGTCTTTGTATGATAAAGGTGTGGGGGTTAAGCACTTCTATTTTTTAATTCCTTGTAGATCATGTAATCTAGGTCCTTAGATTCATGTGAACCTTTCTTTAATGAAGTTATTTTTCTTTATGGTAAGACTAGCAGAAGTGGACTCGAGACCAAACTTTTCCCAAGGATGTTTAGTATCCAAATTCATTCCTAGAATGGTTCTAGTTTTGGTCATTGATAATTTTTGGTCTTCACGCTTATTCTTAAGTGGAATTGGAGTTGGAGTGGAGGTTGAAGTTTGAACTAGCGATTAGTTTTCAGTTTTGTTTCTTTTTTGGTCCTAGTTCTAGTCTTTTCCTAGTTCCACTTCCAACCCCACCATGTGTTGAGAACTATTTCATGTCCCTAATGCCTTTTTGATTCTGCTTCCAATGAAAGTGAGATTTAGCTAAGTATGAAAGTTGTCCTAAGGAAGTAGAGGATAGTATTACATGATGAATTTATTTTATACTTTTGTTCATCTAATACAAGAGTTTATTGCAGAAATTGGGAGATGTCTAGAGCATTAGAAGAGGCTTCTCAAAGGAT
The DNA here is from genome assembly GCA_007258455.2 of Sequoia sempervirens. Taxonomy (NCBI): domain Eukaryota; kingdom Viridiplantae; phylum Streptophyta; class Pinopsida; order Cupressales; family Cupressaceae; genus Sequoia; species Sequoia sempervirens. Next base: position 194,711 of record VDFB02261705.1, on the reverse strand, counting down.
CCAACCAACAGAGACTTCAAGGCAGGGATCCATGTCAAAGAAGATTAAAGTGGAGTAGCTCCCCTACACTCAGAGGTGTAAACATAAAGAGCTACTGTCACTGCTAGCAAGGTTGATTTTAAGTGGGCGAATATTAAAGGTACCAAATTAGGCCCCTTCAAATATAAGGAATTGGTCGATGAAACTTTTAATAAAGATGTTACACCAAGGGCAGAAAGGATTGTCCAATCTAGACTAGCACATGTTTCTATCTTCCCACTATCTATTCAATGTTTGTAATTGATATTAGGAGTAGCTGGGGCCTAAAATACTACTACTAGGTAATGTGTATATTCACAAGGAAATGTTATCATTGATTTAATGACCCCACTGATTAGGTTTATGTTTGATGCACCTGTTCCCCAAAATCCTAAACAACTAATTGAAGTAGAAGTGTAAAGGCTTTACAATGACAAGAAACAAGCCAATAGATCCTACATGAATAAGCATTGGATAAGGGTAGAGAAAAATCCCTTGAATAAGCTTCTTCACTAGCCTAAAAGGGTAGAGTTTGGCAAGAGGATAGGGGATATAATCATGTTGCTCTCCAAAGTATTTTGAAAAAGAGATGCTTCATAATTTAAAGAATTAATGTTCCCATTTATCCAAACTATCTTGGATGGGAAAAAATAGTTTGATTGTCCTATGGTTGTGCCAAAAAGCATACATAGTCAAATTTTGAGAGTGAGAGAAACCAAGAGTTTCTTCTTGACCTCTTATGTGATCTATGAAGTTGCTAGAATGGGGATCATTCTTGGATTGAATATAGTGGGCATGTTGGGAGAAGCCCAACAAAAAAATAAGGCATGGGAGCACTATAATAAGCTTACCTTCCATGCATCAAAGTCACATTATAGGATGGCTAATGATGCATTCCTTTATGTTATCATCAATAGGCTCACTAGAGATGTTAGGTACAAATTGAGTAGGGAGGCAATGGCCTTCATCAATGAATGGAGACAATAGTTTATTCAATACCCCACTTTTACTTACTTAAAATTGGGAGGTTTTCATGGTCATCCCCACTTATTCCCTAGGTGCCACAATGATAGTATTATTTTAATGGAGTTTATATATCAGGCTTTGGTTGTCAACTTCAAATTTGGAAGCAAACATAAGACTGGTTGTCACAAGTTCCCCATGAAGTTGGGTAAGTTTAGTTGTCCACACATTGTGGAAGCTAAGGCTATTTCTGATGAGTTGATTTATTTGAAGTTGGGTTTGTATACTTCTAAGAAGCATTATGATCCTGGAAACAAGATGTAGGCTTTACTTCCTAGTCTCTTTGATAAGAATTTTAATTTATTGGAGGATTTTTTGATGGATCTATAGGATGAATATGACCTCAAGAGAATAAATTATGAAAGATTGTCTATCTCGCTCATGGTTGAGTATGGGATCAAGTAGGATGTTCCAGAACCATTGTCTGATGATGGTATAAATTTGGATCCCGAATATGATATAGAAAAGATATGCATCAAGGATCTTGATCGAGTGGATTGGAATGTTGATGAGTCTATTGATATAAAAAAAGTTTCAAGACCAATCTTGGATAGAAGTGTGAATTGGGTTAGCTTGAGAGTTAACTAGCTAGAAGCTTAGCCATTTTAAAAGAGGAATGCTACAAGTACGACTCAAGGGTACAAGAGGATAAAGAGAAGGATGGCTTCTAAGGAGCCCTTAGAGTTTTCACCTTATAATTTAGAAGAGGAGTTTGTTGGCCAAGACCTACCAAATATACAAGAAGAGGACACCGTTATAGAAGCTAATGCTTCAACATCTATTGTAGGAGAAGAATCCACTCAACCCCTTGTTACCGAGTAACCAAGTGAGGGAATTCCTATGGGAACCCTCCAAAAAGAAGTTGAGTTGTTGAAATAAAAAGAGCTTGAAGTAGAAATAATTGATATTACAATTGATTCTAGGGCTACCCCATCCGACAAAGAGAGTCATATAGTAGCTTCCCTTGATATAACAGATGATGCAAGGATAGATCATGTGTTAATAGAAGAGGATCAATGGAAACTCTTTGAGGATGCTAAAAGGGAAGCATATGCCAAAGCACAAGTTGAGGCACTAGCTAAACAACAAGAGGGTGATGCGAAGTCATAACCTAATGCATTAGAAAAACAACAAGAATTGGATGCTCAAGCTAGATTTTATGAATTGGCTAGGCAATAATAACAAAAGGAGCAAGAGCTCAAAATGAAAGAAGAAAGAGACAAATTATCTTTATAGTAGAATATTCATGACCTAGAGGAGAAGGCTGCTCAAAGAAGAGAGAAAGAAGCCCTTGAGGCTAAGTACAAAGTTTTAGAAGAGGCACATCGAAGAAAAGAAGAGAAAGAATGCCAAGAGAAAGAAAAGGAGGTTGCAGAGCTTTCTCTACATGAGAAGAAGTCCAAAGAAGCATGGGACTATGTTTAGGAATTGAAGAGAAAAAGGGACCAAATGTTAGAGGAAAGGAATTTAGAAGAGGAACATTTAAAATAGGAGTTGGAATCTAAGAGATTTCTTGAAAAAAATAACAAGGAAGAGGCTAAGAAAATTGCACAAGAAAATGTGCAAGAGGTTGATTCTTAGCCTAGGAACATAATACTGCAACCTCTATCTTCTACCACTATGACTTCTTCTTCAACACAAGTAGCTACTACTCCTACAACTCTTACATAGTTAAAGCTTGACTTGGAGAAGAAACAAATAGTTCAACCTCATCCTCTTAATTGTGATGAGGTGATGAAGTAAATTGAGAGGAAGAGACCCAAAAAGAAGGCTAGGGTTCTTCACTCCACCAAACTTATAGACAAAAGAGAAATCGTTGTTGAATGTACAATACCAATGGTGGATAAGAATTGGGATGATATGCAAATGACTAATTTTCAATTAGGTACTGTGAACTTGGGAAGACCTACAAGAAATCATAAAATGAACTTAATTGATATTGTAGCTTCCTCTACCAAGTGAAGGATGATCAAAGAAAAATAAAAGAAAGATGATCTTAAGGCTCAATTGGGTCAATTGCATAATTTTTTAAAATATTTATCAACAAGTTGTTGCTCCTGAATCCCTAGTCATATTAACAAAGAAGGAAGCCAATGAATTGGTACAAATGAAGAATAAGGAGGGAATGTTGGAAATATGGATTGATAAGCTCAATCAAGAGGTTGATGAAGTGTTAATTGATAGTTTCAAGATTAATGAAACAATACTTGTGTTGGTAAGGGATTTGAACCAGCATGCTGAAGGTCTAGACAAGCAGGATGAAGAATATAAGGTATATATTTAAAATATTAGGGAAATTAGCAAGGTACGTAAGTCAAATCTGCTTGAGCAGTCAGTTCTTGAGGATGATAATGTGGATTTTTTTGAGAAAAATGTGAGTATAATAGGATACAAGTCCAAGTTTTTTCACGGGCATAAAAATGAGATTCAAGAGGTAAGTAAAGACTTGAATGAATAAATTGATGAATTAGAGGCAATTGTGGCTATTTTAGTCAGTCTAGATACCTCAGTTAAGGAGGGTTTTTCTTTGGATAAGATGAGGGAGAAGTGGAGGAGTAGATTTGAAGAGGTGATGGAAAAAGGAGATGATGGAGATGATTTTTTATTAGATAGGTTTATGAACATAAGGGAAGAAGCAAAGGCTGCCATAAGGGAAGTGATCAAATTAAACGAGGTACAAAAATTGGTTTCAGCAGAATTAAAGAGGATTAAGTTTGAGGATGATTGGTTGGATGGGCCTATTGCAGATACTCTTCAACAAGTGTTCTCTAATTATGATGAGTACATTCTTGAGAATGTAACGTAGGAATGTGTTAGTAGTAGAACACCTTCTTCACTTAAGACATCTTCTTCTTCACTTAGAATTTTGTGCAACAGAGTAATATGGCCTTGTAACTAAAGATCAACAATCCATTTCTTCATTCATTTGGGTATGTGCAAGATCATGATAGGCCAAAAAGTGGCAATATGATGGGTATGTGGCTGAAGACTTTTTTTTTACCCAAAATTGATGAAACAAAAAGGGTTTTTAAAGGAGATTCTCAACTTTCCACCAATATAAATTATGCTTTACTTTGAATTTAATAAGTAATTATTATTCATTTTCTATTCAAATTATGACTAAAGACCTTATTGATAGGTGATTGAAAAACATCTATAGATTTCAAACAATATTACATTTTTGAATCCAAAACATATGTCACATTCTATGCTTATACTATATGATTAAAAAATAAAAATGAATTTCATGAAGTTTTTACCAAGTTAAGGTGGTCGGACATACTGAGTTTTTATATTTTTTAAAATTTGTAATAAAAAATCATAATTAATTATTTACTTGGAAAAAAATTACAAAAAAATGCATCACATCAGGACATGAGTCCTCTACTTATATCTAAAATCTTATTAAAAATATTATCATTTTATTGTGGTTAGGGTGGTAGACAGACACCTACTTCTTTTTTTTCGAAATTTAAGTACTATTGAAATTTCAAAATTTCACCAAATAGATTTTCTTTTTTTTTTAAACAAACCTAGTAGTTTAGAAACTACATTCAATTTTCTACAGATTCTATTCTTATAGATTTTTGAAATAATATAGATAACTTATTCAAATTTTTATGTCAAGTTTCCTAACTCTGATTTTTCTAAATATTTTTCCACTTAAGGGTCTTTTTTTTCCATGATGATCCTGGACATACCCATTTCTAGTTCCTTGATTTGTGGATCTGAGTTTTGATTGAGAGGAACCTATGTATGAAAATGTCTATATGTATCTCTTAGCTATATTTTGTAAAGGTCGGTTGATTGAAGAAATTTTAGCCACCTAATGATAGAAAATAGTGAATAGTATTAGGATTTAATTGTTGTTTTCAAATATACTTTAAAAAGTTTAGTTAAACTTGATTACATTTTCATAGTCTTATACATTTTATATGTTGTTAAGTTTGGATATTTTGGATAAAGTTAATGAATCATAATCAATTTGTACATGCTAGTGATTTTGTTGTGCCTAAATGTTTTATAGTTGATGAGAATCAATATAGGAAACTAGTTTCAAGATTATCTCATTGAGTTACTGTGAATGACATTTTTGTTATATCTATTTGATCTATGTTTTGATGATGGGTGAATGGTCTATTTTAAGTTTTGAAGTAAAAGGTTTAGTGAATGATTGTGATTATTAATTAAGAACTATGAATTTATGTAGTGGTATAGTTTATTCTATGGATTGTAACAGTTATTGTCATAATAGTGGTTTACAATTCCTGAGAGGAATGAATTTTAGCTGAAATCACATATTTTTAGAAAATATAATGATTTAAGCCTTAAAAAGTTCCATTTTAAGGATTCCAATTGAAGAGGGTTTGATCAAATCACCTTAGATCAAACCCCCTTGGATAGAACCTCACTAGTTTTAAACCATACCCTATAAATGCATCTCCTTTACACCTATCAAAATGCTGATAAAAAATCACTTTTGATTTAGCTTTTGGGGGATCAAATGAATTCATTTAAAATTTATTTTAAATGATTATAGTATTCCTTAGAACAAGCTATCCAATGAATATAATTTTAATATGTTTTGGTTTAGTTATGTATTTGTTTTTTAAGTTTTATTAAACATAGGTTTTTCATCGAAAATGAATTTCTTTCTTCTTTACATTTGGAAAAATAGGAGATTATCAAAAAAAAATTTGAAAAATATGAGTGCACCAGATATTGAAGTCCTTGATCCAACAAAAATAAATAAAATAAAATTTTGACATATACAAAAAAAGTTACGTGTTATACGGTCGCGCTACTGTCTGAATTGTAATTAGTTTGACTTTGAAACTTGATTAAGGAAAAAATATTCAATAAAAAACTATCTAACCAAGTGGAAGCACTAGATATCAGAGTTACAAATCTAAATTTGAAAGAATTATAATTTTATCCTTCATGGAAAAAAATTTATGCATTATACGTTGGCGCCACTTTTTAAAAATGTTATTTTATGAAAAAACAATTTTAAGTGGGAGATGGAAAAAGTGCAATTTGATTCCAAAATTTTTGAAAAAAATACTTTTAGAATATACAAAAAAAATTTGATGAGACTCTAGTTTTCACCATCTTCAAATTCCTCACAGTTTAGCTGCTATAGGTGCTCGAATGTGAAGATTCAGTTAAAAATAATAATTTCAGTGTCCAGTTTGGCCAAAAATTGTAAACCACTATTATGGGATCAAAATTGATGTTATTTTGTTCAAGGCTCTGATCTATCTTTTTCTTATCTTTATTTAAACCCCCCCAAACTTAGACTAGTCGATCTAATGAAGTTTTGTTCCCCATTACCAGCAAAGGCCCCTTGCATATTACAGTTACATTGACCATTGAGCAATACTGGCACAGTTGAGAGCCAACTATGAGGACCTTGGGAGTTAGATCACTATATGTTGTATTTATTTTTCAAGAGAAATAGAATAGAGATATTTTGTTTAATGTTATTGTGCTACTTTAACCATCAATAGGTTTGGTTCTATAAGGAGGGATTGAGGAACAAACTGGCTTGAATTCAGTCATTTTCACTAGATAGGTATGAGAGGGTTCTTAGATCTTCTCAGAATCCTGAACCATTGATTGAACTCCAAACCATTGTAAGGTGTAGACCCCAAGCCCATAGGGTTTTGATCCCACCATTGTCACCACTGCTTACTCCACCTCACTTTCCACCACCCATCCAACTAGTGCCACCACCATGACCAATGGATTTCTTTGTGAATAATCCCTCACCATTAGGGACTATTGTTGGGGGTATACATGATCTACCCAAGAACCATGAGAGGTTCTACCACAAGTATATGCATGGAGAATCTAGAAGTGTTGAAGAACACATACAGGCCTTTAAGGATTCCTATACTTGGGCTCAGGTAGCTCATCATGATGTTGTGTGTAGGTTATTCCCCCATTCTTTTGGAGATATGCCATACAACTGGTATGTAAACCTTCTCCAATGGTCTATTCTAAGTTGGAAAGACTTGCAAAATGCTTTTATTAATCAATTTTGGGTCTATGTAGATGGGACTATTCTATATCATCAATTTTCTACAATAAGAAAGGAACCTCATGAACCATTTCCATTATTCAACACAAGGTTCCAGAGAATGTATTAAAGATTACAGGACCCTTACTTGGTCATTGAGAACATTGTCATTCAAGAATATTTAAGGGTTGTGGACCCTTTGATTGGCCTATTCTTGAAGAGGACATATGAGGCCACTGAAATTGATTCTTTGTCTAAGGTTGATCACCTTACCATCCAATTGCAACAACAAATAAGTTTACAATCAGGTAGTTTGGGAGGATTTCTTCCTCCCATAGGATATCAAATGCCTAACCCAACTCCTTTGTTCAACATAGTACTGGGCATTTCTTATTCCCAATATGGACCCATGTCTGAGTTGCAAGTCCAACTTCCCCTACCATTTTTCACTAATGGTGCTCATGAATCCTTATAGAAAACACAAAATCACCAAAATCAAGCTGGAGGATCAAATCCTATTAGTCACCCCTCTGCAGTAAAGACTACAAAAAGTGAATGAACTCTTCAACTCACCAATGAGATGGAAAATCTCAAGAAGACTTTATCTCAGATGTCTAATGATATGGCCCAACTTAGACAAAACCCCCCTCAGAACCAAAACCAATGTTCTCATAATCAGGGAGGGTATTCTAATCAGGGTGGTTACTCCAACCAAAATTCCAACTAGAATTATAACACTAACCAGAACACCAATAGGAACTTCTAGAACCAAAATTCCTCTAATCAAAACTATCAAAATAAGAATAGAGGATACAATAAAATGTCTAACAACAATAGGCCAAGGAATATTGGACCTAATAATGGAGTAGTTTCCCACAATTAATAGGCAGGAGATGAAAAACCACATACTACAAATGTGGCAAATCTCAATTTTATGACAAATTGGTGTAGGTTGCATGATACTATAGCTCATTCTGAGGTTAATTGCCCAGAAATGGAGAAAATATTCAAATTTGCACAACTTGATGCTCCATTTCAAGATGCATCCAACAAATCTAGTGGATCAACAGATATTGCCATGGCCTACAATATCTTTGAGGAAGAACTTCCATTTCCTAAGTAGGAAGAGAATGAAATAGTGGAAGATGTGTACGATGCCCAAGCCTTCCAAACCAAGGGAGACCATTTCTTAGAAATCATAACAAAGGGCCATTCACCACCTCTGCCCTCCTAATAACATGGTCCCACCAAATCAGAATGCGGATAATAACCTACCACCACCAAAGGGTCCATCAAAATTTTAGAATAAAGGTAACCCACCTTATTTTCCTAAGTATCAGGTAAAGAATGATTCAAACATTGATTTCATTATAGAGATGTAGAAGAAAAATACTTCATTATATTTCTTCACTATTATGAAGTGATACCTGGCCCAATGGGAAATTGTGTTAAACTCCTTGGAGGAGGTAGACTAGTCAAAAGGGAAAGGAAAGGTGACTCCAACAAATGAGATGAATGCAACCCTCTATAAAAGGTAAGACATGTACTCCACCTTTCCTTTTGAGTTTAAGAGTTTTTGGAAAGAATCTATGCAACTGTCTACTAGATTCTAGGCCATCGATAAATTCATGCCATTTTCAATTTGTAGGAAGTTAGGTCTGAGTCCACTCTAGACAAATAGAAAGGTTATCCAATTGGATAAGACAAAACTCAATGTGGTAGGAGAACTTAAGAATATTCATGTGTAGGTTGGATCTGATTCAAGGATCCAAACTTACATGGATATCCAAGTTATTGATATCCCAAAAACCTATGGTATGATCTTAAGCAAAGATCAAATGAAGAGTATTAGGGGATATTTGTACTTGGATTTCTCACACATGTGGCTCCCCTAGAAAGGGATTCCAACATAGATCAGAATTGAGAGTGAACCTAGGTTTAAGTATATAATTACTAAATATGATACTCCCAATGAGGTGGCCTATTTTGAAATTGAGATAGGAGTTTACAAGGAGGAAATTGTGACATTCTCTATACTCCATTCTAATGACCCACCACTACAAAAACAAAATGACCCAATGATTACAAGCAACCAACAAGTCCTAATCAAAAAATTGCAACAAGATAGGCTGGTACTAGGAGAGGAGGTTGATATGTGGAGCCTGTTGCTTCCCAATTGGTGTAGGGTCCATTATCAGAGTCATCTTGAGTTAACTTGTCAACACTGTATAGATATCCTAAATCATGTCTCCCAGGTTGGGGAAACTTGTGAAAGTCAGTCCCAAGCACTCACCAATAAGTTTTCATTTGAAGCAAAAGGTGCAACCATTCTTACGAAAACCAGTCTTGCTCAAAAGGAATCATCTTTCCAACTTGAGTAGACTTAGGTACTATGCTCTAAAATAAAAAGAGAGACTGAGGAATCTCAGTATTTTCAATTACACCTACCCCATATTCCCTTCCAATTCCCAAGGAATTGGTGAAAAATGTACGAAATCATGATCTAACTCAAGAGGAGGTTCAAGAATCAGTTCGTGAACAAATTTTGAATCCAATAGAACCTTCTGGTGAACTGTGCCCCCAATTACCTTTAAATCTTGATGACCAACACCAATCCAAGCCACCACATGCTTCTAGCAAGAAGATACCTATGGCTCTAAAGAAGAAAGATATCTCAACTCTAGATCAATTATGGAGTCTAAAATTTGATGGCTCTAAGTCCAAATTAGGAAGTGGAGCAGGGGTTGAATTAACTAACCCAAAGTGGAAAACTTACTTTACTTCTTAAAGGCTATAGTTTGGATGCACTATAATGTGGCAGAGATTGCTTGAGGTATGATGTTCACTCATTAGAAGAAAGTCACATCTCTCATGGTGATGGGAGATTCTAAAGTAATTGTCAAGTAGGTCTATAGCCAATATACTTGTCCTAACAAAATATTGGCTGCTTACAAAAATAGAGTTTCAAATATGATTAAGGATTTTGATGCTTTTGGAATCACTTTGATTCCTAGGGAACACAATAAAATTGTAGATGCCCTTATAGTTACTGCTAGCACTCTGGAGGCTATACAAGACTCCAAGTTGAAAATATTTCTAGTTGAACTAGTCTCAATCCTACCAGTCTTAGATAATGTCTAGAATTTTTAGGCCTTCGATGATGACCAACACATACTCACCTTCTTGAACAGTTTTGATGTCTTTGAAGGACATATAATAGATGAGTCAGAAAGATATCATGGGGATTAGGACCCTGAGATTTGTGACACTAAAGGAATAATGAATTTGAAAAGTAGCAGCATTCCTAAGGGGATGGTAGCTTTGGAAAGAATATTTGACTCTAATCCTCGGGCTCATGAGAGGGTGCCAACACAAAGTGATGGAGGGAAGTTCAAATCAATTAATTCAGCTAAGTCAAGTCCTAAAAGAAATGTTTATATAGGAAAGACTTGCCGTAAGGAGATTAGAAATGAAATAGTTAAGGTGTTAAAAGAATACATTGCAACAATTGCCTGGATTTATGAGGATTTAAATACTTTTGACACCTTTGTGATCATGCATACAATATATATAAAGCCAAAAGCAAAGCCCTTTTCTCAAAATCAGTACTCGGTGAATGCTTTGATCAAGCCATTAATACAGAAGGAAGTGCAAAAGCTTTTGTCAGCAAGAATCATATTCCAAGTATGACACTATACTTGGGTTGCCAATTTCGTTCCAGTACATAAGAAAAGTGGGGAGATCAGACTGTGTGTTGACTTCAGGAACCTAAAAAAAGCCTCAGAGAAGGATAATGATCCACTTCCTTCTCTTTATGAGGTATTACAAACTATCAACAAATCTTAGATGGTGTCATTCTTGGATGGCTATTATGGGTATAACCAAGTGCTTGTTAGACATGAGGATAGGATGAAGACTTCCTTCACTACTAAGTGGGTGACATTTTCCAATCATAGAATTCCATTTGGACTTATCAATGTTGGAGCTACATTCCAATATGCAATGGACATAGCATTCAAGGATTTGATAGTTAAGTGTATCACTATCTATGTAGATGACTTAATTATTTTCTCTAAGAAAAAAAAGGACCATGCTATTTATTTAGCAAAAGTCCTTAAGAAATGTATAAGCTATGGAGTATCCCTAAATCCCAAGAAATGTGTGTTTGGAGTTTTTGAATGGAAAATTTTAGGTCATGTGATATTATAAAGGAGGATATCCATAGACCTTGATAGATTTGAATCCATCTTGAAATTAACAATGTTGGGAAGTAAAAAGGAGATCAAATCCTTCTTTGGAAGGATTAATTTTGTAAGAAAGTTTATAACAGGATCTGTAGAAATTGTGAAACCACTTAATGAGATGATGAGGAAAGATTTAAAAATAGCATGGAGAAACAAAGCTAAATCTTCTTTCTCATATATTAAACAATCAATATCTAAGGCATCGGCCTTGACCAATTTGGATAATTTAAAGCCCTTCTATATTTATTCCTTTGCATCTGACCATTCGCGTGCAACTATTTTAACTCAAAGAAGAAGAGAGGGAGATGAAAGGACAATTTTTTTCATAAGCTCCCATTCAAAAATGCAAAGGTCAAGTACCCACCTCTCAAGAAGAAGGATTTTGCATTGGTCCCAGTAGTGTAGAAATTCATACATTACATTCTTAGGAACTAGGTTGTTGACATAGTTCTCGATCCATCTTTCAAGTCTCTCCTTATGCAGAGTGAGTTAGGAGAGAGAAGAGGAAAGTGGATGGCTATTTTGCAAGAGTTTGATCTAGAGATCCATCCAATGAAGCTTGTCTAAGGATAGAATTTTTCAAAGGCTATGGTAGATGTTGAAAGGAGTATTACTTGTAAGCAGTATAAGTGCACTCATTCACAAATGATCCCCGGTATTTTGATTTGATCTTCTTCCTTCTCAATAACAAATTCCCAGAGGTGATGAGCGCTAATCAAAGGAGATAATTGAGGTTGAAGAGTTCCCATTACATGCTCAAAGGAGGATCACTAAAAAAAAGGAATTGTGAAGGACTTTACTTGCGTTGTTTAGATCAACAAGAAGCCAAACATTCTATTGCTAAATTCCATGGTAGACATGGCATAGGGCACAAATCTATAGATTCATTAGCTCATCAAATTCTCAAGTTAGGTTAATATTGGCCCCACATGTTCATAGATGCACATCAACATGTCATAACATGTCACACATGCTAGACCTTTGCACCCAAGGAGTGTAATCCTACAATGCCTTTACAACTGGCTTATGAGGTAAGACCATTCGCCCAATGGGAACTAGATTTTGTAGGGGTAATTAATCCAAAATATTCTATAGGGTATAAGTTCATCTTAACATCTACAAACTACTGCATGCAGTGGACTAAGGCTCATCCATGAAAAAATAGCACTACAAAGGTGGTTATTAGATTTCTTAATGACAACATTATTACCAAGTTTGGAGTAGCCTTTGCCTTGGTATGTGATAATGGCCCCGATTTTTCATTTGCTCAATTTATACAATGGGCCTATGAGCATAAAATAATTTTAAAGTATTCATCCAATTATTACCCACATGGAAATGGTGTAGCAGAGTCTACCTATAAGAACTTGTATGAGGTAATAAAGAAATTGCTAGTGAACAATCCTAGAGACTGGCATACCCAGTTGAGATTTTCCTTATGGGTAGATCGAACCCTTATTAAGGTTGATCTATGAAATTACCCATTTAAATTAGTTTATGGCCAAGCCTAGTTGTCCCCATACATTTTTAGATACATGTTCTTAAGTTTTTGCAAGAGTCTTATACAAAGGATGATCAAATAAAGGTAAGGCTAAATAATCTTGTAAACATGGAAGAAAAAAGACACACTGCTTTACAATAGTTCTTCAAACATCAAGCTATCATCAAACATTGGTTTGACAAAAGAGCTAAGATCAAGGCATTCAAGATATCAGATCTTGTGTTGTTGTGGGATAAGGCTAAAGACAAAAAGGGTGACCAGTAGAAGTTTGATAGACTCTGGTTGGGTCCATATCAAATATTTGAGATCTTGGGTGAGAATTTTTTTTGCTTGACCACCTTAATAGAAGAACCTATTCCATTTCTCATCAATGGATAGTTTCTCAAGCATTACTTTGGCCCGTAAGGGTCTAATTTCTGAATTAATTGTATATATGTATCATGTGTAATTACCTACTCTTTGTTTATGTCTTTTTGTTTTCTTGTTTTGTGTTTGTTTTTGTTTTCTTCTTTGGGGACCTTCATTTATTTCCATTTTGAAATATAGGGGTTTGTTATTCGGGGTACATTATAGGCACATGGAGATAAATTGATTTAGGCATTTTCAGGCTTATCTGTCAACAGATTTTTTTCTAAAACTTATGTCTTATTGTCATTTTAGAATTGGTTTGAAATCTATTAAGAGTAAGGTATACTATAGATAACCTCATGAATGATGATTGAAATCTATCATAAAATAGATAAAACATTTGACTATAAAGTGCATATTCATCTCAGGGTGATTATATCTCTGATTCAAGTGAAAAATCTGATTCTCAAAACTATCATCGGGTTGACTGTAGTTCATAACCCATATTTCAAACTAGTAATGTTTGAGTATTGAGTATGTTATTAAAACAATTTACATAAGTGAAGCATGTAAAAGAAAGATAAAAAAAGGACTACTCAAATAAAGGAAAACTCAATATTATATGGGTGATTCAAGTATCTCTATCAGGGCTATGGACTCCTGACTAGCAGTAGAGCAATTCTTTGAGAGAACTAGAGGTATCTTCGTTAGGGCTATGAATGCTTGACTCATAGGGGAGAAATGCCCAGGATTTCATTGCAAGATAGTGGAAGGACTCAAACTATGTACCTTGGATCTTAGATATAGTTGGTCAGGTGTGGAGAAAGCTCTTATGAGGAAAGATGCACCATATATGCACTCTCGGATTCAAAAGTAGTTTATGTTGATTTACATTTGAGATTCCATCTCAACTTTACTTAATTTTTTTTATCATACTTAAGTTAATATGTTTCATAAATCAGACGTTTTTGGGTGACTAAATTCTTCAGTATCTTTAAAATGGGTATACCATTTTCCCAATCGAGTTTCCATTTGTTGTGTCATGCATAAACACCCCATTTTATTTTAGAAAAAAATGGGTCCCCCTTTGTTTTTGTTTGTTTGTTTTTGGTTTTTTTTTGGGTCTTAGGATTTGTTTTTTTTTTCTCCTAAGTCTTTCTTTCTTTTGTTCTGTCGGAAGTAGAGCTAGAAGCAAAACTAGACCTAGAACTTTTCCAAAGTTCCTGGTCTGGGTTTCATTCTAACTTCGGCTTTGCCTTCTCTTCCTTATTCCTTTCATTGTCTGTCAGTGTGTTTTTAGCTCTTGGGTTTGTTCTTCACTTGATTCATTTTTTCATTTTCCTTTTGTTTTTGTTTAAGCCTAAGCAGGATCAGAACCAGAGTTGGAAGTGAAGTTGAAACTTTGTAAAAATCTTGGTTCCCTTTTCCGTCCTGATTCTAACTTCACTCATTTTCTTTCTGTTGTGTGTTTCCATTTATGTTTGGGTCAGGTTCGGTTTTTGTTCTAGCTCTACTTCCCTTCATTTGTTGTTTTTTTCTTGGTTTTTGTTTCTTTTGTCAAGAGCGGAATCAAAATTGGAACTGAACTTGGAACTTTGTAAAAAAAATTATTTTGGTTTTGGATTTGAACCTGCCTCCATTTCTTTCTATTGATAGTTCTTTGTCAAAGGACTAGGATCAGGTTTGGAGTTTGATGGGTAACTTGTCAAAAATTTCTTGTTTTAGTTCTAGATCTGGGTCCATGTCTGGTCTACCTTTGGTGTCCACCAGAGTTAACTATCTATTTAGGTTTTTCACTCTACCTAACCTACCACTTATATTACATTAATTGTAGGTTCTTCACACACGCAAAATAATTTTTAAAACCATAATTATGGTTAATAATATCATTATCTTTGTTATCAAAATTGTTTTAACAAACCAGAGCTAGGAGTACTCCAAGAAGAGCGAATTGATTGTGGAGGTGTGGTAATTGATAGATTTTTTATTTCATGCTTTCCTTGTGAGTGTTTTAAGATAAGGTCTCTTTTCGTTTCTTTTCCTATTCTATTTTGTCATTTGTCTTCACGTTTTTCTTCTTTTTTCATGCCCATTCGTAGAATCTTCTTCTGTGAATTCTTCACTTTTCTTTCTTCTTTTTCTTTTTGTTTTGTTTTTATCCTTCTTTTTTTTTCCCATTTCATTTTCTTTCTTTTCATTTGCCACTTTCTATTTGTTGTCACTTTTGTGGTAGGTGCACTTAGTCATGCCCTAGTTTCTAATTAGGGCTTCTTCTTTCTAGGGTTTTCAATACTTTGAATGTTTAAATTCTATTTGGAACCCCTATTGAAATTGATTCCATTTTGATTCTATGTTTTCCATGATGGGTTTGTGATGGCCTAAATTTTTTAGTTGACGTATTGTGCAAACTAGGGTTTACTCGATAACCATTTACAAAATAGTTTCCTCTAGGTTTAAAGGGGTCTTTGTACGATTGAGGTGTGGGGGTTAAGGCCTTCTATTTTTTATTTCCTTGTAGATCATGTGACCATGTCTTTAATGAAGTGCTCTATTTTTATGGTAAAACTACCAGAAGTGGACTCAGGAAAAAAACTTGTTCCAAGGGTGTTTAGTATTAAGATTCATTCCTAGAATTGTTTTTCTTCTAGTCATTAACAATTTTGGGTCTTCGTGCTTGTCCTTTAGCGAAATTGGAGCCAGAGTGGATTTTGAACTTTGAACTAGCAATTAGTTTCTAGTTTTGTTTCTATTATAGTCATGATTCTGGCCTTGTCCTAGTTCTAGTTCAGACCTTGCCATGTGTTGAGAACTATTTCATTTCCCTGATGCTTCTACGATTCTGCTTTCGATGAAAGTGAGATTCTGCTAAGTATAAAATTTTTCCTAAGGAAGTAGAGGATAGTATTATGATGAATTGATTTTATTTTTTTGTTCATCTAATATAGGAGTTATTGAAAAAATTGAGATATTTTTGGAGCATTAGAAGAGGCTTCTCAAAGGAGCCAACTAGTAGAAATTTTAAGGTAGGGAGCCAGGCCAAAGAAGGTTATATGGAGTAGCTCCCCTACACTTTGAGTTGTAAACATAAAGAAGCTACTCTCACTACTAGCAAGGTTGATTCTAAGTGGGCAAATATTACAGATACCAACTTAGTCCCCTTAAACTATGAGGAATTGGTGGATGCAACTTTTAATGAAGATGTTACACTAGGGGAAAAAAGGATTTCCCAATTTGGACTAGCATATGTTGCTATCTTCCCACTATCTATTCAATGTCTAGAATTGATATTAGCAGTAGCTGGGGCCTACAATCCTGCTACTAGGTAGTGTGTAGATTCACAAGGAAATTTTATCATTGATTTAATGGCCAAAATGATCAGGTTTATGTTTGATGCACCTGTTCCCCAAAATCCTAAATAGCTAAATGAAGCAGAAGCGTTAAAGATTTATAGTGACAAGAAAGAAGCTAGTAGATCCTACATGAATAAGCATTGGATGGGGGTAGAAAAAAATTCCATGACTAAGCTTCCTGACTGGCCTAAAAGGTAAGACTTTGGCAAGGAGATAGGAGATATAATCATGCTGCTCTCCAGATTATTTGGAAAAAGAGATTCTTCACAATTTAAAAAATGGATGTTCCCATTTATCCAAACTATCTTGGATGGAAAATAATAGTTTGACTGTCCTATAATGGTGTTAGGAAGCATACATAATCAAATTCTCAGAGTGAGAGAAACCAAGAGTTTCTTCAGGACTTCTTATGTGATCTATGTTGTTGCTAGAATGGGGATCTTTCTAGGACTAAATGCAGTGGGCATGTTGGGAGAAGCCCAAGGAAAAAAGAAGGTGTGTGAGCTCTATAATTAGGTTACCTTGTAATCATCAGATTCACATTATAGGAGGGTTAATGATGCATTTCTTTATGTTATCATTAACACTCTCACTAGAGATGTTGGGTATAGATTGAGTAGGGACGCAATGACCTTTATCAATGAATGGGGACACTGGTTTATTTAATACCCCACTTTTACTTACTTTAGATTGGGAGGTTTTGATGGTCATCCTCACTTGTGTCCTAAGTGCTTCAATGTTATAAATGTTTTAATGTAGTTTATATATCAAGCTTTGGCAATCAACTTCAAATTTGGCAACAAACATAAGACTGGTTGTCAAAAGTTCCCCATGAAGTTGGGTGAGTTTAGATATCCACACATTGTGGCAGCTAAGGTTGTTTGTGATGAGTTGATTTATATGAAGTTGGTTTTGTATACTTCTAGGAATAATTATGATTCCAAACACAAGATACAAGCTTTACTTCCTAGTCTCTTCGATAAGCATTTTAATTTATTGGAGGATTTTTCGATGGATCTCCATAATGAATATGACCTCTGGAGAAGAAATAATGAAAGATTATCTATCTCACTCATGGTTGAGTGTGGGATTAAGGAGGAAATTCCATAAACATTCTCTAATGATGGGGTAACTTTGGATCCCCAATATGATACAGATAAGATAGGCACCAAGGATCTTGATCTAGTGAATTGAAATGATGAAGAGTCTATTGATATAAAAATATTTCAAGACCAATCTTAGATAGAAGTGTGCATTGGGTTAGCTTGAGAATTAACCAGATAGAAGCTTAGCCATTTAAAAAGAGGAAGGTTGTAGGTAGCACTTAAGGGTATAAGAGGAAAAATAGAAGGATGGCTCCTAAGGATCCCTTAGAGTTTCTACCTTCCAATTTAGAAGATGAGGTTGTTGCCCAAGACCTGCCAGAGATAAAAGAAGGGGATACCATTATAGAAGTTGATGCTTCAAAAATTGTTGCAATAGAAGCATCCACTCAAACCCTCATTATGGAGTAGCCAAGTGAGGGAATTCCCATGGGAGCTATTGGTTATTTTTTAAGAACCAAACTGATATCTAGACATACCTATGGATTTTTCCATTTCCAATTATTAGTAATACTAAAGGGATTGACCAACAAATGAATAGAGGCTACTTAAACTTCTATTCCTACCCTTTGGGCTTTGTGAAACCTGAGAGGGTGATCCCACAATGTATAGCTAAAAATAAACCTTTGAAAATTTCAACCAAATACATTGTTAATAATAGATATCTCTCATGATATCGCTTGATAGCAATATTAAGTAAGTTGGTAGCTTATCATACTAATGTTATATAAGAGGTTTATGAGATAGAAAACACTTGAAAGAATGAGTAACAATAGTGTTCCCTTCGAAATTTTATGGTTAAAATATTGAGTAGTAATGAATCAAAATTGTAAATGTAACACTAATATCCTGCATGAAACAGTCTCTTTATCTAGAGCATGGAATCAATATCCTTTGACATAAATTGATAACAATTCAAACAATAATGCATATAATCATAAGAAATATTGCATTACAATATTTCTCTATGAATTCATGATTATCACTTCTTACAAATATCCTAGAATATTGTAATTATATGTCATCACTCTCATATAATCATTTACATCAATTCATTGAATCAATAGGAAAAAATGAAACTGAACATCCATTAGAGAATGATAGAGCCAAATGAAAGAAATCCTTGGCTACTTTCAATCATAACTCATAACACACATACAAGGAGAGAGAATAACCATGAAACCAATAGTAATATGTATCATAAAATGCTATACCATTATATGTCTTACATGCAAGAGTATGGACTCAAAAATGAACTTAAAATAAAGAACCTAACACTTGCTTCATATTTTCTTGATAACACTAATAGTATCAACTCAAAAATTTATAAATCTTGTGCTTCTGGTCCTAAATTCCTTCTCATAGAAATGAAGGAGCAAAACAAGGCTCAGACCAGATTGAACACATGTCATGATTTCATAGGACCACTTGCAACAATATTCCCTTCATAGTTACACTTAAATCTTTAGGTGAAACAAATAAACATGAGGCAAAAATATCCTCAAATCTTGATGGGAAGTAGGTCCCACCTTAAAATAAATCATTAGTTTGTTACAACAATCACAAGATATTCTCCATGTGTGTCCAAATGCCAACTGTAAGGAGATCAAAATAACAAAACTTACAAAGCAGGGAAAAGAAAATAGAAAAAGTTCAAAAACCATTTAATCCACAATGGCATAACATGCTAATGACTTTGAGCATTGAGGAGAGAATAATATTTTACCATGTTCTATCAAAATCCTAATCTATACTATTTTTAGGCTATGTATCATTCTTCTCCTATCCATTATTCTTCTTATTTACTTTGTATACTTATCCAACTAGAAATTGTATTCCTCCTCAGTGGGCCATTTAACATTCAATAAATCCCACACCTTAGTAGTATACTATGGGTACCTTGCATCAATTAAAATTCTAGCTTCTTTAACAAATATATCCATTTTTGACTGAATTTCTACCATCATATCAATGTCTGAATTGAGCTAGAGGTAATCAGTAGCAGACAAATGCATCATAGTAGCCTCAAGAAATCCTCCCAAATCTTCCTTCCAAGTGTCAAACAGATGTAATTCACCCTTGAAATTCAATATTTGAGGCATGCCACGGTTCTCCATTTCCTTGAATACTTTCAACTTGCTCTGGAGTTGTATTCTGAATTTTCCATGGAAAGTAGCTAACTCATTTTTCTAGTCAATAGCCTTGAAGATGTTAGGAATATTCATGCGTTCCTTGAGATCCTCTTCTAATTTTGGTATCATCTCTTTCAGAGCACTTACACTAGCAATCAAGTTATTCCACACATTCCTAAAGGCTTCATGTACTTGAAAATATTTTTAATTTTCCTCATGATTGTTTTTATACATGTCCCATACTTCATTAGCCTTGTGAACCAACTTGGTTAATGTACACTTAAGCACATCCCTAAAAATCTCATTGGCCACCTTGATTGTCTCTAATTTGGCCTACTTGACATTTTCCTCTTGAATAGTTAACTTTCCTTTTAAATCATCAATTTTGAGGGACAATGTCTCTCTATCTTGTATGTACATAACAAATGATTAAGAGGGAGAAGGATGGGTCACTATCTTTTGGGTAGCTTGAATGGTAGAACTCATTTTAATCAATTCATTCAAAGCCTTATTATATTCCTTAACCAAAGATTCATATTTCTTTTGAGAAATATGTGCAGTATCGACACTAAGCATTGGAACATGTGGAGTTAATTCAATTTACTAGATAAGGGTTATGTCGGTAGCTCTTTTGGCCACTAGTGAACCCATAACCTCTTAAATTGGCCTAGCAACTTCATGTTTGTTAGTATTAGGTGCCATAGACCAAATTGCAAGGGTATGTATCTTTTGACTATACTTGGAACCAAATACTTTATTCTCAAACTGATTCTTAGATAACAGACCTTGAGGATCTCTTCTAACTACGTCATATGCTATGGTAGCTATGATGCTACACCTTGGTAATAGCATAATTCCACTATCCTTAACAATTTTACGAGCGTCAATAGGAGTAATGGCTGAAATTTCAGCATTAATCATTTCTTCATCTGCCTTCTCAATTTCTTGTTGATAAGAAGGTTCAACATTTGCTTGAGTTGCTTCCAGTCTCTCTTTTATTTCTTTACTCCTTTGTCGGATACTAAATTCCTAAAAATATTTGGTTTGTACAAATTTTTAATCAACCAAGAACTCATCACACTCCCTAATCTTGGGATCATAATCATTTTCTCTATCATAATGCCATTGGAAAATCCTATTAGGAGGAACATCTAAACTATGAGTCTCTTCAATATGGGGAGGATGAAATTTCAACTCAAATTCTTCATTTCCTGGTGCATTTTCTACCACTTGCTCCTCTTCGACCTCCTGAGCATCTTTAAACCTCTTCGGGATATCCATAGCTTGTTGTTGAAGTTGTTGCTCTAAAATGATCTAGTATTTGTCTATAACCTCCTTTACTTTTACTTTAAATTGACTAGACTGATAGTCCCTTATCATAGCAAAGGACCTCTCTAAGGGTTTTTCAATTTCAATGTATGGACTGATGTAGAAGGAATTCCATTTCATAATCTTCTCTTCAATATTTTTCATAGCTGTCCACTCCTTTTTCCTAGCCATAACAACCTCATCACTTGTCAGGTTCCTTAGTACATCATATTTATAGAAAAACTCATGATGTATGATTCCTTTAAGTTCTTTTGTCTTCTATTTTTAGCCACAAATCCTTTTGGATCAAAATTTCTAACCCCATCTATATAAATTTTGAGATTATTTAGCATAATTCCCAATTTCTCATACGCTTCAAGGGAACTGACCTTTAAATAAGAAAAAGAGCATTAGGGGTATAGCACAGAGCCCTTTCTATCATTTCTAAAAACATTTCAAAATACAAGTCTTCCATTTTCCACGTGAGGTCCATGAAAGCTTGTCTATCTGAGACATACAAGGGTAAGCAATGGGGTGCCACTTTGGCTCCATAAACCTTAATTAAAGAATATTAAAAATGTAAGAACCAGTTAACCCAATTATGTGTGGCTGTAAAACCTAGTACATCCATTAGGTGCATGACACTCCTAATTTATGGAGAAAATATGAATCTAGGTGCCACCCCCAATGAATCTAAGATACCACATCTTACAATATTGGAAAACAAAATTTAGTTAGAGTTGGAGAAATCCTAATCCCAAATATATGTTTGCATTTGCATTGGGATACAACTTCATTTTCATTGTTCACAATCGTTAAATTCAATTTTCTTAATTACTCATAATCTCCTTCTCACAAGAGAATATGCATCAGTAAGGAATAATGAGGGAAAGATAGAGGGAGCAATCCCATTTTCAAATTAAGAAAATCCTCAAGAATTTTTTGGGAAACAAAGTTAGCATAATCAAAACTAGTGTTTCAATTATAGTCTTGTATGTCTATCACCATCACCAACAAATCAGGGGTTGTTCTAACGTAAAAATATTGAGCTAGCAGTTGGTTTAGACAATAGTAAGTGTTCTTGAAATAGTCTTCAAATTATTCACATTTAAAAGGCTTAGCATCTTGAATAGTGAACATTTTCTTTTTCTTTCTATGTCGCACATGTATTGATTCTTTATATGGACATTTTCTTCCTTGATATTCAACATACAAGTCAGTACACCAGAACTTTGCAGTGTAATTGGGATTCAACAAAAAAAATCCAACATTTTATCCTTAGTCACCTCCAGAATCATATCACTCACTCTTTATTTTCCTATTAGTAGGGTCATAGTACCTTGCTAGCTTCATCATTAAATCTAACTCCATAAACACAATCAGAACTACTAATTTTACAAGGTTCAACCCCCACAAGAAGCATGCAAGCTTACTAGAATTTCACCTATTGAAAGCATACTTAAACAATTTACATGCACTCTAGAGTTGGGGTTTCCCACCAATCTTGGTAGCATCATCAATCTACCTAGTGGTAACGACAACTTGTCTTGTGGGCCCTTTTCCAATTCATGACCATCGCTCTTTGATACCTCTAGAGTTTTCCTGCATAAACTTTTTTGTTTCCTTCTCCACACTTCTCGACCTTGTGGAAGCCACAGGAGTACCAGTAAAAGGGTTAGACACAACTACTGGTTTGGGTCAGCTTCAGCTGAAACATGCTAAGTTTTAGGTCTTTTGACCCTTTTCTGTTTTGGTTTCATTTCAGGCCTAACACTAGACACACTAGGTTCTAGGTCACTCATTCTTATAATGAAAATGGAAGTTAGGGTTTACAATTTCTTGCAGCCAGACAAAACTCTCCACAACTACTGCAAGGAAAAACTGTACTTCTAAATAAGACAACTTTCCTCACAATTTAGACAATGCTCAATTATCAAATTGAAATGACTAGGAAAAGACTAAATTGCATTTTCCATCAATTTTATTATTAGCTTTCATGGGAATTCATCCTACCACCTTAATTAATCGGAGGTATCAATTTTGCTTACTTGGACAAAATTTGTGCCACCTTTGTTGCAAATAATCTTTAGAGTTTTCCTCATAAATTTGTCTGCCTCTGATATTCCTTCCACTAGCCAATGAACTAGGATACACAATAAACTAGATATTTACTTTTAGTTATGAATAAGAGGGGAGCATGCCACCATTAATATTTAATAGTAAGTTTGCACGAGTGAACTAACAAGTAGCCATTCAATTTTGAACCTTGATCATTGATCCTCAAGCTTTAAAACTATATCAATGGTTGACAACCCACCTCAGTACTTTTATTTCTGTTTTATACAAAATATTTGAGATTCTAACATGTTTCTTCTTCATGTAATAGTTTTCACCAATCGATGGTTCATTTTGTTCTCTTCCATCTTTATTAGCGATGTAAGTACCCTGCATGACAAAATCTTGACCCTTAGATCAATGACCAAATTCTTAATCATCCTCATCTCCATCGCTCCTCGCTAATTCATATTTTCACCTTGACTCCACTCAATGACAAGTGATGAAAGCACCATATTTTGACATGTACACCTACAATAAAAGACATCACAAATAGGATGTAGCCAAATTAGTAGGAGAAAAATCCTCATAAGAGATCATCTTGCTTATCACTAATCATAACCTTAGCATTCAAAAAAAATTCATGAGGTGAGATACAATTGGGAACTCATCATCTCACTCATCGCTAATCATAAATAATCCCTTTAAAACACATTGGAAATAGGGGATGAAATTAGGATCATGAAGTGAGAGGTCATCGCTTATTGCTATTACAACCTTAAGAACCTAAAAAATATTAGCGATAAGTGATCCCATAAGAACCTTGCTTATCGCTAATCATAGAAAAAAGCTTAGAGAACAATTAGCGATGGGTTATACCTTAGTGATATCACCAAATCAATCATCGTTGGTTTAAAACATCTATCTCAAAATTAATTGTCGGCGAGTGATAAGGACATAAGGAAAGCTGAACATAACTGAAAACTTTTATGCATGTGCTCAATAAGTTGTTATGATAGGGGTGAACATCCTAGGATGATACAATAGATAAAACAAAAGCTCAAGAACCCCAAAGTCATGATATAGCTTAGTTTTCTTGAACTTATGATGAGTAAACTAGCTACCTAATAGAGAGTATTTAAAAAATGACTGGAAATAGAAAATAGGAAGTCAACAACCAAATAGAATTCTTAATTGATTTTAAGGAGGAAAAAGTTCAAAAGACCTCCCAAATGCAACAAGGGTTTATAATGAGACATGAGAGCTAAGGTTCCATCAGTGGCTCCGAATGGGGACATATGCCTCTTGCAAGCATAGAGAGATGACTAGAATCTTAGGTTGAAGTAGACCAAAATGTGGATTAAAACCAAAGGACCCAAAGCAAGGAACTACCCAGATGACGTAGTAAGCCCCAAAAACAAAACAAAAGAAAACACACCTATATACACAATATACAAAGAGAACGTACATGGAAGATAACATAATTAGGAGAAGTATGGCTTTAATTACTAGCCATGTACTAGTATTTCAAAAAGTTCACTTGTTAGGCTTTGAAGAAAATATGAATCTTCTCTGTGAGTGCTGGCTATCAAGCAAGGGCCAATCCACAATGCTTCAAATTTTCCATGTTTTCCCTTATCCTAAACTCTTGCATTACAAGCTAACACCATATTGTTAATTTAAAATTTCCTAGGAGAATATTTTCTATCATATAAGTGCTTAACCTTCAATTGCATCTTTAAGTTTTTATCTTGAGCCTCCCTCCTAGATTCATCCAACTGTACCAAATTATTTATCCTATGTTGCATATCATCATAGATTTCTCCATCATATTCCTGCACAAACTTGTACATCTTAAGTAGGTTATTCTATGGAAATATTGCCTCCAAACCATACACTAAATTGAAAGGTGAATAACCAATGGCCTTTTTCATAGTCACACTATCTGCCTAGAGGGCCAATTATAATTTTCAATCCCAATCCTTTTTATTCTTCTCCATAATTCTCTTGATTATCTTCATCAAGCTCTTATGACTAGACTCAACTTGACCATTTACTTGGGGATGGTAAGGTGAAGTGTAAGAGACTTGTGTGTTCTATTTCTCACAAAAGCCCTTGAATTCATCTGATCTAAAACACATAGCATTGTTTGAGATAATCCTCAGAGGGACTCCAAATCTGATAAGAATATGATTCAATAGAAAATCAACTACCACCTTTCTTTTTTCCTTCTTTGTAGGTATAGCTTCCAACCACTTTGTAAAGTAGTTGGTAGAAACAAGAATCCATGAATGACCACTAAATTTTTCTAGTATCTTCCCAATGGAATCAATCCCCCATTGTTGGAAAGGGGCTTCAACTATCATAGGTATGAGTGGAAGGTTTCCTAAAGACTTCACTTTTCTTGAGAATCATTGACAAGCATCACAAGTTTTAAAAAACTTGTGAGAATCTTTAAAAAATGTAGGCCACCAGAATTTAGCTCTTAAAATCTTGTGTGTAGTAGTCTTTTCCATATAATGAACACCACACACTCCATTATGGATTTCTTATAGAATCTCCAATGTTTTTTTTCCATCCATGCATTTCAAAATCACTTCATCCAAGATTCTCCACCATAACTCATTATCAATGATCATATAATTGATAGCATGTAATTTTAATGTACTTTTTTCATTGTCAGCCATATCGGTAGGACATTGCAAGGTTTGAAAATACTGGATAATTCTTATGTACCATCCACACACATCCATATCACAAAGAGGTGCTACATCAATTATTTTAGTGTTATTTACTTGATTGGATTCTAAGTTCACCTTTGCCATCAATTTGGCTAGGCCTTGTCCTCTTACTAACTTGGTAATGTGAACATCAATGTTGAATTCTTAGATCCTATTGATCCACCTACATCTTCTACCTATTATCTCTTATTGAGTAAAAATCTCCTTCACAGTTGCACTTGGTACAAAATTAATAACTGTAGCCCCTTGTATGTAAGTTCTAAAGTTCTTTACAGCCTTTACCAAAGGATAATCTTGTTTCTTAGTAGTGTCATACTTCAAATTTGTAGCCTATAGATATTTTCTAAAAAATGTAATTGGTTGTTCAAAACCTTGCTCATTTTTCTATAGTAGAACACTGACAATATTTTGAAAAGAAGCAAAAGAGATGATGTGCATTGGTTTGGATAAGTCGAGATACTTCAAGATTGGAGCCTCTTTAATAGCTTGTTTTATCTTCTTAAAATATTTACTAGGCTCCTCACTCCAAAGTACCATTTCACCTTTCTTCAAAATTTTGGAAATAGGTATTGTAATCTCTACAAAGTTGGTTACAAATCTTAAAAAAATTATTTTCCCAAAAAAGGACTAGATACCCTTGAAATTTACTGGTTAGGGAATCTTATCAATAGTTTCTACTCTTTTAGTATCTATCCTTACTCCTTCCTTGGACACAATATGTCCTAACAGTTTTCCATCAATGACCACAAAAGCACATTTCTTTCGATTCAAAGATATTCCATATTCTAGTGACCTAAAAAAAAAAATCTAAATGAATGAAATGATCCTCTTCTCTCCTAGAATAAGTGGTCAAGTCATTCTAATATACAACCAAAAATAGATCAATAAAATCTAAGAAAGCTACATCCATAGCCCTCTGAAAAGTATCACCAACATTTGTTAAGCCAAAAGGCATCATTACATGCACATAAGTACCCCAAGGAGTAGTAAATGTGGTCTTGTATTGCTCATAATCCTTCACTTTTACTTGATTATACCCTAAAAAATCATCTAGCATTAACAATAGCTCACAACCAGTCACCTTTTGTAACATGGCCTCCATGTTGTGTGAGGGATAACTATCC
Source organism: Sequoia sempervirens (assembly GCA_007258455.2). Classification (NCBI taxonomy): domain Eukaryota; kingdom Viridiplantae; phylum Streptophyta; class Pinopsida; order Cupressales; family Cupressaceae; genus Sequoia; species Sequoia sempervirens. The sequence goes on along the minus strand of VDFB02261705.1, from coordinate 167,742 downwards.
TTTAATGAGTATACATTCAGGTTCCTGAAATCAACACATAGTCTTGTATCCCCATTCTTTTTCCTCACTCGTACTAAATTGGATACCCATGAAGAATGCCTAATGGGTTTTATAATACTAGCCTCTCTTAACTTTATCAACTCTTCCTACATCTTGGGAGCTATCATATGATTAATTGGTCTTTGATTTTGTCTGAAGAGTTTTGCATCCTCTTTCATATGGATTTTATGTTGAAATAACTCCTATTTGTAAGCTTTCAAGTGATCGTACGACCAAGGAATGACATGCCTATACTTTCTCAATAAGGAAATTAGCATGGCTCTCCAATTTGATTTCATCCTTTTACCTATATAAACCTTCTATTGGGAATTTTTAGTTCCCAATTTTACTTCTTCTAAGTCTGCTAAGTGGGCAACAAATGCTTTGTCTTTAGTGGTTTCTTGATTATCAAAGACACTTTCAAGTGCTACAAGGCCTTTCGGGATTTTTTTTGTTTTTAATTGGATAAACTCTTTCCTAAACATTGTGTCTTTTCCATTAGTATTTTCTATAAATCCACTAAAATCAATCTCCTAGAATTCATATTTATCAACACATTTTAGGAATCTAAGAACATCATCATCATCATTGAAAAATTTCCAATTGTACGCATTGTTAGGTATCAAAGGCCATGTCTTTATCTCAACCCTTGAAATCCCTATGAAATTTATATCATCAGGTCTTAATGCAATATTAGCTAGTAAAGTATCATTAACTTTGTTATGTCCTCTCTTCATCCAGTCTATCCCAAAAGCATCAAACTATTCAATGGAGTCCCAAACAACATTCTAGTATTTTGTCTATCTATTATTTTTGCAAGCATATTTAGCTCTTGCCTGGGATATTACTAACTTAGAATCACCGATTACCATTATTTTTTTTATTCCATGTTTTTCAACAAATCTGAATCCCAATAACAAGGCTTCATATTATGCTACATTATTTGTACATACAAAAGATAGTGTAAAAGAAAACTTGTAAGTACTTCCAGTTGGTGATACTATTAAAATCCTTGCACAAGATCCATCTTTAGAGATCACACCATCAAAGTAAATTTTCCATAGTCCTTCTTTCGAAAACATCCTTAAAACTTCATTTTCTATAGGTGCAAGACATCTTTCAATCTCCTTTGATACTTCATCTACCTTAAACCCGCCAATTTAAGTGTCTATAAAAGGAATTGTGTCATCATTAGGGACATGTTCCAACATATGTGGGACCCTAGATTCTCTCGTTACTTGGATATTCCTTCCATCAACAGGAAATGTGGCATAAGACATCACATTGCATACTTCCTCCCATAGATGTACTCCATTTTTGTGATAATATCATTCCATAATTAGGTGGGATATCAAAAACAACCACACTCATTTTAAACTCCCTTTCAGGGAAAGTTGCTAACATATGGAAGCTCATCTATCACATCTACCACAAGGAATTCTATGGCATCCATGGCATAACACTTACCATGAGTGCTATAAAAATTTAACCCTAATGCATCCATTATTTTAACTAGCATGACGTTATTTGATGCACCCAAGTCAATAATACAATTCTTTATGAAATTCCCCCCAACTATCAAGGTAAGAAAAAATGGATCTATCTTATTTGGGCATGTATTCACAAAATTTATAAGAAAAATGTGAAGAATCTCAACAATTACTCCTTCAACTTCCTTATGCTTTTTGTCCTTATCACTTAATTTGGAAGGAGTTGGTTTTACTATATCATTATTGGTTAGAGCAGTGTTGGTGATAAGGGCCACAAGTTTTTTTTATGTTCCTTTATCCTCATCATTTCATGAAAAGGTACATATACTTTAACTTTAGTAAGTAACTAAAACATGTCAATAGGAGTATACTTTGGAAACTCAGTTGATGGCATACCTTGTTCATGGCTATTTTATTTTTGTTAGTTTCTAGTTGCTTTAGCCTTATGTTTAGTATCTTTCTTTACAACTTCAGGAACTTGCTTCTGAATCTTTAATTTTTCAACAAATTTTTTTTGTCAAGGAACAGGTTTTAATTTGTCCATCCGTTTGGCCCAAATTTTATCTCCCTTGTCTTCTTTCACTTTGAAAACATTTTATCTTTTTATCAAGTTCATGTTTCTTTCCCTTAGCCTTTTTTCCTTTCATGAATAGACCAATAGGATTACCTTTTTCACATCTGACCATTCTATTTCTCAAATGATAAGAACCTCTAGCTTGAGATTTACTAAGACTTGTATACTTTTCAATCTCTTCTGCAAAAGGTTTTCTCAATGAGATACCATCTTCAATCACCTCCAAATTGTAGGCCTCATCAAAAAGACCCAGCTGATGATATGTTTGAACTATTATCCTTTGATTGTCAACATCTATTTCACAAGAATCTTCATTAGAAGATAATTTACCATAGGCAGCATCAGAATCACCCATAATCATAAGCACATCGTTCTCCTCTTGATCTTGCTAATCACACTCCTTATGAATTTTATCTTCTACCTCGACCATCCATGCCATTGCACACTATTGTGAGGAATGTGGCATTTGACAAGTCATACACCAAGGAGTATCTTCAAAAAAGTTTCTTGAATTCTTTTACAAAGGGTCTAGAGGAACTTTGTTTTGATAATTCTTTGATTATTTGAGAAAGAATTCCCATTATATCAATTAGTATTGTAAGGATGGAATTATAACCTAGGGGGCCTCTCATTCCTTTGATAGTTTCTTGGTTGTGCCTTCTCTTATTTTTCAATTTTATCATTGATGGTTTTCATGAAGCTTTCAAGCTTGTCTTCAATTGTTACCCCTTTAGTACTTGAATTCTTTTCTTCCCTTTTTTATGTTTTGAAAAGTCTCAAATCATCATGTTTGCCAACTTTACTAGTTGTTTTGCTGATGTTTTCAATATGTTATGTTATCTTAAAATCTTCCCTTAAAGATTGAGGATGACTATCTAGTAGACGGTAACTCATATTTGCATCAAAATCGTTGTAATAATTTACCAAGCATAAATGATCATTTAAATGTAAACAAGGAGGCAACATTTTTCGAGCCTTTTGGAACCTTGTATTAAACTCAACAATAGATTCATTAGACCCTTTCACAATATTATTGAATTGATTCAATAGAAAACTTGAATCAGTCTTATCACCATATTGCTCTCTAAAAACCCTTGTGAACTCTTCCCAAGAACCAATTCTCTCAGCAAGTAAACTTTTGTACCACTCTCTTGCATCTTCAACAAGAAACTGCATAAATAATTTCATCATGGTATCTTATGCTTCTACCTCAAAGTCATCCATAATAGTAGTGAATGCTTTGAGGTTGTCTTTGCCACTTAGAGCATTATTTCTAGAGAATTTCACTAGAGCTATCCTAAAATATTTAGGGAATGGATTGGGATAGCTAGGTATTCTAGTGAAACATAATTGTTGGTATCTGTCTTCTTGAAGCAGTCTCCTAGTGTGTCTATCCCTATGATCATCTTTTTGTTCATCCTCTTTCTTGTTATCAAATAAGATACCATTCCTTCCCTTTCTACTTTCACCATCACCTCCCTCTTTCCTACCTCCATCATCTTTGAAATGAGATTTATCATTCTTATTTCCTCCCCCACCACTATTTCCATGATTTCCACCACCACTTCCCCCAAGGGTATGTCCATCTAACTTCCTCTTCTTCAACTCACTGTTAGTATGTATAGAACTCAAGGCTTCTAGTATATGAGTAGAAATTTGAAGGAATGCAATCTTTCTAGTGATTTCAGCATTAGAGGCTATCATTTCAGATTTTTTCAAGTCTTCTCTTAGATTTTCACCTTCCAACTGCAACCTTATTATCTTAGGATTTGGAGGTGTATCAAATGAGGTTGGATCGATTTTGGCTTTATTTGTGGGGTTCTCAGTAAATGAAGTATTGGTTTTATCATTGGTTTTGAATGTAGTTTTCTTGGGTGGGTCAACAGGCCTCTTCACATGATCTACAAATGATGATTTCTTAGTAATAATAGGAGGGTCTGAAGCTTTAGTGGTTGAGAGAGATGTAGTATAAGTATTAGTAGTTGAGATTCCCATTGTGACTATTATTCCAAGAATATCATTAGTCATTTTAGAAAAAAATTCCTCAAAGGTTATATGCCTTGCGGCCTCCTCTCTTATTTTCTCTAAATGTCTTCTTCTACCATCTCTCTCATGTTTCTTAGCTCTAATTCTATCTTCCTTTTCTTTCAAATATTTCTTTCTTATTTCTTATTATTCTTGTAATCTTCACTCTTCTTCTTCAATGGCTTTCATGTCATTGTCTATATCTTCCTCATTTTCCAAGATATCTCCATGTTCAGTCAAGGTAGGGGGTAAAGCAAGGCTATTCAGCCAGATCTTCTTTAAGAGAAAAATGGATTGTTTCATCAAGGGATTTACCTCATGGCTTGAAATTATTTCCATTGAAAATGGACCTAATTCTCGAGGTTGAGGAATTAGAATAATTCTTATTCCTTCCCAAAAATTTCCACCTATCCTCCTCTCTTGAAAAATCTCTCTCACTATCAAAAAATTATTCTATTGGAAAACTTCCCTATTCTATGTTAGGTTCTTGAACATTAAATCCTTCATGGACACTTGCAATACTTATATCAATATGAAAAGTAGGAGATACATCAGAATGGGAATCAACAAACTTACTTAATTCAGAGCATTTCCTAACCCATTCAGGTTGATTTTCCTTTGTAGGTTCAAATTCTACCTTCTGCTCATGATGCTTCTTCACATAACTTATGGTCTTCCTCATAATTTCAAGTACTACAAATTCCTTTTTATTATTTTCTTCTGGAGCTTTAATCTTCACACTAGTAATAGATAACTTAGAGTTGCCACTCAAGATATTGGGAAACAAAAAGTGATTGCACTTTGATTTTTCACTTGTTACTCTAGAAATATTTTAAACATTACCATACAGGTAGTTGCAGAATGAAACAACACTTGACACATAAGACCTAGTATGATGGGACAAATGCAATAGACTTAAAGTTGATTATTCCTTAGATAGCAAGGAATATTCACAATGAACAACTGACTCTGACTATACTTGATTTGAACTTAGAGACTTTTGGACTTCACTAGTCCCTAATAGAGTTGCCAATATGTTGGTTATTTTTTAAGAACGAAACTGATATCTGGATATACCTACGGAATTTTCCATTTCCAATTATCAGTAATACTAAAGGGATTGGCCAATGAACGAATAGAGCCTAGTTAAAATTCTATTCCCACTCTTTGGGCTTTGTGAAACCCAACAGGGTGATCACACAATGTATACCTTAAATTTTTTTTTACAATTGCAACCAAATACATTGTTAATAACAAATATCTTTCATCATATCACTTGACAGAAATATAAAATAAGTTGGTAGGTTATCAAACTAATGTTATATAAGATGATTATGAGAGAGAAAACACGTGAAAGAACAAGTAACAATAGTGTTCCTTTCAAAAAATTTGGTAATTATAAGTTATCACTCTCATATAAGAATTTACATCAACTCATTAAATCGATAGGAAAACATGAAACTAAACATCCATTAGAGAATGATAGAGACAAATGAAAGAAATCCTTGACTACTTTCAATCATAACTCATAACACACATACAGGGAGAGATAATAACCATGAAACCAATAGTAATATGTACAATAAAATGTTATACCATTATCAGTCTTACATGTAAGAGTATGAACTCCAAAATGAACTTAAAAAAAAGAACCTAACACTTGCTTTGTATTTTCTTGATAACACTAATAGTATCAACTCAAAATGTTCTACCTCCTATGCTTCTGGTCCTAAATTCGTTCTTATAGAGATGAAAGAGAAAAATAGACCTGAGAACAGATAGCACACATGTCATGATTTCATAGGACCACTTCCAACAATATTCCCTTCATGGTTACACATAAGTCTTTAGGTGAAAAAAGTAAACATGAGGTAGAAATATCCTCAAATCTTCATGGGAATCAGGTCCCACCTTAAAAGACATCATTAGTTTGATATAGTAGTCACAAGATATTCTCCATGTGTTCCAAATGCAAATTGTAAGGAGATCAAAATAGAAAAACTTACAAAGAAAGGAAAAGAAAAAGAAAAAGGTCAAAAACTGTTTAATCCACAATAGCATCATGTGCTAATCAATTTGAGCATTGAGGAGAGAATAATACTTTACAATGTTTTATAAAAAGCCTAATCTGTATTATTTTTAGGCTATGTATCATTCTTCTCCTATCCATTATTCTTCTTATTCACTCTGTATACTTCTCCAACCATACATTGTATTCCTCCTTAGTGGGCCATTAAAAATTCAATAAATCTTGCACCTTAGTAGTATATTGGAAGCACCTTAAATGGATTAAAACATTGGCTTCTTTAAAAAATATATCCATTTTTTACTCAATTTCTACCATCATATCAATGTGTGAATTGAGCAAGAGGTAATCAGTGGTAGACAAATGTATCATAGGATCCTCAAGCAATCCTCCCAAATCTTCCTTCTAGGTTTCAAACGGATGTAATTCACCCTTGAAATATATTTGAGGCAATGCCACAGTTCTCCATCTCCTTGAATATTTTCAACTTGCTTTGGAGCAGTATTCCCATTTTTTGATGGAAAGTGGTTACCTCATTTATTGAGTCAATAGTCTTCAAGATTTTATGAATATTAGTGGGTGCCTCAGGATCCTCTTCTACTTTTAGTATCATCTCTTTTAGAGCACTCACCCTAGCAATCCAATTATTCCATGCATTCATAAAGGCTTCTTGTACTTGCAGATAATTTGTATTTTCCTCATGAATTTTTTTATACGTGGACCATACTTCATTATCCTTTTGAACCAACTTTGTTACTATATGCTTAAGCACATCTCTAAAAATCTCATTGGCCACCTTGACTATCTCTAATTTGGCCTACTTGAAATTTTCCTCTTCAATAGTTAACTTTCCTTTTAAATCATCAATTATGAGGGTCAATGTCTCGCTATCTTGTGTGGACATCTCAAATGAGGAAGAGGGAGAAGGTTGGGTCACTGTCTTTTGGGTAGCTTGAATGGTAGTACTCATTTGACTCAATTAATTCAAAGTGTTAATATATTCCTTGACCAAAGATTCAGATTTATTTTGAGAAATATGTATAGTATCTACACTAAGCATTGCAGCATGTGGATTTAATTTAGCTTCCTGAATAGGGGTTATGTTAGTAGCTATTTTGACCACTAGTGAACCCATGACCTCTTCAGTTGTCCTAGAAACCTCATTTTTTTTAGTATTAGGCACCATAGACCAAATTGCAAGGGTATGTAGCTTTCAACTATACCTATAATCAAATACTTTATTCTCAAACTAATCTTCAGATATCAGAGCTTGAGGATCTCTTCTAATTGCATCATAGGCTATGGCAGTTGTGATTGTACATCGTGGTAATAGCATAATTCCACTATCCTTAACAATTCTATGAGCTTCAATAGGAGTAATTGCTGCAATTTCATCCTTAATATTGTCTTCTTCTACCTTCTTAGCTTTTTCTTGATAAGAAGTTTGAACATTGGCTCGACCTGTTTCAAGTCTCTCTTTTATTTCCTTACTCCTTTGTTGGATCATGAATTCCTAAAACTCTCTGTTATGAAAAAAATTGTCATCAGCCAAGAACTCATCACACTCCCTAATCCTAGGATCATCATAATTTTCTCTATCATAATGTCATTGGACAATCCTATTAGGAGGAACATTTGAACTATGAGTCTCTTCAATATGGGGAGGAGGAAATTTCTGCTCAACTTCTTCATTTCTTGGTGCATGTTTTTCCACTTGTTCCTCTTCGACCTCCAAAACATCATTTAACCTCTCTTGACAGCAGGTTGAGACTATTTTATTTTTTTATGTTTTGTTGAAAATTTTGAGTTGTCTGAGGTCGATCGTTTGTGTCCAGATTTGTGAATGTTGTGTATATTGTTTGAAAATCCAGTAAGAACTTTACAAGCACAATGTTTTAGTGTAAGAAAACATATGTAAGACAAGCACGATCCTAACAAGCCAAGGGTTTGTATACTTGGTATAGCCCACCAATATACCCCGGATTGGTGTTCAACACCTCTCCTTCTCAAGAGTGGATAACTTAGAAGTTTGGTGACACTGGCTCCCCTCCATGACACTCACTTCTATGGGAACACCAACTTCAGATTCTTGGGTAGTCACTTCCTAAGAACTACTATCTCGACTCAAGGGAGTCAATAGTGAGTATCTTCAGGCATGATACTATACATTGCACTATCCCTAGCAACAACTAAAAATGGTTGGATTTTAAAACAATAGGTGTCTAGTAAGGGAATCCATTCGACTAGCCACACATGGGGTGAGAGATTAATCACCAATTAGGTAGCACTATAGCCTGAAGAGGTTACACTCAAAAGGGTTTATGGGAGTACTACTCTGTTTGTGTGACACATCTACACTCGTGGTACTTGAACTTTCCGCAAGCACCCATTTTATATCCTGGCTGGAAGTGGCTTGTCTTTAGCCTATTATCGGTAGGGTTGTCCCTTCAGGTGAGTACTTTTTCTCTTAAGTTAGACCCATTTCTGGAAATAATAATCATTTCTCTTACACCCAAGATTACTCGAAAGCACAAGGGGAGAGGATACTTTGATTATTAAGTTGCGAGGGTGGAAAAAAATAAGGTGGGTCTAGTTTTCCGATCACCTAGTTTTCACAAGGTAAGAGCATAATCACCTATCACCTTCAAGCACAATTAGACAAAATCAAGCACATGTTCATTTTAATGCACCAATGGAAGTGTTTTCTAAACTAGAAATCGCAAACACATTGTTTGAGAAATAAGTCTTCAACTAACAGAGCTGCAAAACCACAAGTTATTAGTTTC